>JBBLXW010000054.1:0-126464 GCA_037893235.1 Trichoderma afroharzianum | reverse complement strand
TATAGAAGGTTATAGAAGGCTATAGGGAATAGCCAACTGGAAATAGCTATAGCTAGTGCTATAAGCTAGCTATAGTGCTCTAAAGAGCACTAAAATGACCGCTGTAACTATAGCTATAATATCAATAATAGCTATAGTCTTATAAATATAAAATAGCTTAATAATTTAAATAAATAAATTAATTAATTTTTTTTTATTTAATTTTTATAAAGTAATTATTTTTTTTAAAATTTATAATTTTTTATAATATATTATAAAGAAAATATATTATAATAAAAAATTATAAGCTTTACTTTTTATAATTAACTGCAGCTACTTTAATTAGTTAAAATAGCTTATAGCTATACTATAGTATATATAGTAGGTTACTATTTTTAAGTTTATAAAAGTTACTATAAGTTATAATTATTTTAGGTTAATAATTATTACTATAACCTGCTATTTTTTTTAATTTAACTATTTTTAATTTATACTATTATTAGTTATTATTATTAAATTTACAGTATTTATTATAATTAGTTATTGTATTCTTTCTATAAGAGGTAATAATATATCTTACCGCTAATAACTATTACGACTAGCGTGCCTATTACTAAACCTCTTACCAAATACCCCCCCGGCGCCCGAAGGTAGTAGTACAGCGAGACAAACCCGCCAAGTAACTGAAGTCCCTGAAGTACGCAGTTTTAGGGTACTTTACCCAGAAAGAGGGAGTTGGCATCTGTGAAATATGATTCACCCAAATCCAATTAGCCAAACTCCTACATCGCCAACAGCGCAGATGAGTGCAATCAAACCATTACTGTCCACGCTTCTCCTATATCGGTGACTCCTCGACATCGTCATTCATCCTCCCTGCCCAGACCAGCAAGTGACAATGTATCGGCTACACTAATCTCAGCGGCCTGCTACGGCTTGCGCGGGTACCCTCGGGCTGCTGTACAATCTCCGGGCAATTTCTCATTGCAGTAATTCATGTACTCCAGTTTCTAGCAGAGCACCAAGACTCGCTGTTCAGCAACAAGCCCGGCGCTAACTTGCGGGTACCGAAAGCCAGGGCGTATAAGTGCGTATGACTCTGGTACCCACGATGTACTCCGTCAGGCACGACTAAGCCCGAAGTCCGGTACCGCTCCGGGCTGTTAGTCTACTGTACTCTTCGCCTTATCCTTATCCACCCTCTCCGTCTTCGCGATCTTGCTCTTCCTTCTGACAATTCCAGATATATATATTTGTCCACAAGTCCAATTGGCGAGGTTGCCTGGGCAAGGAGTTCAGCCGCAATTGTTCAAGTGAGGAACCGGCGGTCTTATACTCTTTGAATCTCTGACGCTGTATATAACCGGAACCCCGCTGGGCCTCGAAAAGGAAAAACTACGACAGCCTTACTCATAATCACAATGCGTTCAGCCTTCCCCAGAACGGCGCTCTTGAGCGCAACCCGGGCCTCGCGATTCCTTCCTGCGTATCGCCCTGCTGCCCGCTTCTACAGCATCAAGGCTGAGGCCGCCTCTCACTCAAAACAGCGCCCTCTCGATGCTTCAAGACTCTCCGTGGAGGAGACCAAGGCGCCCAAGGAGTTGCTCAAGCCCGAGGATCTCGTCTTTGGCAAGGAGTTCACTGGTGAGTTTTCTATGTTGTATGTGTGTGGGAAAGTATAGCGTGGTTGACAAAGCATTGCAGACCACATGCTTGCCATTGAGTGGACAAAGGACGATGGATGGCTTGAGCCTCGCATCACTCCCTACCAGAACCTGTCTCTGGATCCGGCCACCTGTGTTTTCCACTATGCCTTTGAGTGCTTCGAGGGCATGAAGGCTTACAAGGACAAAAATGGCGACATTCGGCTCTTCCGTCCTGACAAGAACATGGCTCGTCTCAACAAGTCGGCGGCTCGAATTGCCCTGCCCACCTTTGAGCCCACCGCCCTCGTAGAGCTCATCTCCAAGCTGGCCAAGCTCGACTCTCGCTTCATCCCCGCCCAGCGAGGCTACTCTCTCTACCTGCGACCTACGTTGATAGGCACCCAGAGCACTCTCGGCGTTGGCGCTCCTGGCTCCGCCCTGCTCTACGTGATTGCCTCTCCTGTTGGTCCTTATTACCCCACCGGCTTCAAGGCCGTCTCTCTCGAGGCCACCAACTACGCCGTCCGCGCTTGGCCCGGTGGTGTTGGTGACAAGAAGCTTGGTGCCAACTATGCTCCTTGCATCGTCCCCCAGCAGGAGGCTGCCAGCCGTGGCTTCCAGCAGAACCTGTGGCTCTTCGGCGAGGAGGAGTACGTCACTGAGGTCGGCACCATGAACATGTTTGCTGCCATCAAGGACAAGGTTACCGGCCAGAAGGAGCTCGTCACTGCTCCTCTTGACGGCACTATTCTTGAGGGTGTTACGCGAGACTCTGTTCTTGCACTTGCCCGTGAGCGCCTCGCTCCCGAGGGCTGGAAGATTAGCGAGCGCAAGTACACCATGGCCGAGTTGGCCGAGGCCTCTAAGGAGGGCCGCCTGCTGGAGGCCTTTGGTGCCGGAACTGCCGCTATTGTCAGCCCTATCAGGAAAATCTCATGGAAGGGCGAGCTCGTTGACTGTGGCCTGAAGGAGACTGAAGAATCTGGTGAAATTGCGCTCAGGGTCAAGGAGTGGACCCCCCCCCCCCCCCCCCCCCCCCCCCCCCCCCCCCCCCCCCCCCCCCCCCCCCCCCCCCCCCCCCCCCCCCCCCCAATAGACACTGGGAAACCATCTGGTTAGCGTATTATAAGTTTGCCGTCACATATTGAGCATTGGCAGTGCAATCATGAATCATTTTTGCCCAACAACCCAGTCTAACATTCGTGCCGTTTGAGGGACCATGTCATTGTAACGATAGAAAACCAGGAAAATAAAATGCCGTAAACATGTACATGTTGGCAACTTCCAACGATGCTCCCACCCCACTCCCCTTCCCGAGTCTGATATACCATTTCCCCCCTCTCCTCTCCTCTATGTGAACATGACCCGACTCGTCAACCCCCCCCCACGTCGTCAAACCAGCCGCACTCCTTAGTTCTTCTTCTCCGAATTTGAGGGGTCTGGCAGAACGCCCTCGGCTTCTAATCTCCTTCGTGCCTCCTCAAGAGCCCAGGTAGAGACGCTATAAATCCTAAAGTCAGTGCATGTTCCACAATCAAAATAGCGCAGCAACAAAGCCAACAATATTTTCCACTTCCACGGTCTCATTTCCACATCACAGAGAACCTCCACGGAAAGAAAGACAAAACAAGTCCCGCGGAAGTAGAGATATCGTCGATTCGTCCATGGCCGCAGCAAAAACAACGGCCGCAAACTCACGAGGTATCAGGCTTGAAAGCCAACGCAACACCCGCAACCAACAGGCTGGCGCCAAACAGGTACATCGGCCACTCCCACCCCTCGGGCTCGGGCTTCTCACCGGGCTTGATGCCCCAGAGCCATCCCGAGGGGGGCTCGAACTGTGACTCGTTGCCGTGGCCGCCTTGTCGTCGGGACGTCATGGAGAGGCTTCGCGAGTTGATGGCGAGCGGCTTGCGGGCGCATCGCACCGCGCGCACGGTGTGTCGGAGGAGGGCCATTTGTTCGGTGTGACGCTGAAGAGGGAGAGGCGCTCCTTTGTGTGTTTTGCGGGTTGCTGTGATGTGGTTTGAGGCCGCAATGGCTGGGGAGTTGTGTTTGGAGGATATGCCCGGTTGTTCAAAGTGCGGCGGCGATTGACTAGTTGGACTTCCGGAGAGCGGATTGCAGAAGTCACATGACGGGAAACGTGACCGGCAGATGGGCGATCCCCACATCTTGACGGCGATCCCTTCGTCCATGGACGTTCAAGGCGTGTCTTCCCTTCGCCCTCATGATGGCATGATAGGGGGAAAGGAACAAAATAGAAAAAATATGGTGAGGAAATGATGGTTAATTTATCACTATTTTTATTTATTTTTTGCCATTGGAGTTCAAGCCATGTTGTATGAAGGCCTTACTATCCGCGATGTGTTTTAGGCGGTCTATGACACTTACACTGTATCTCGGCAATTCCGTTATGTCATAACACGACGATTAGATCAATTCGAGAAAGGCTCGGCTATAATTACAAGCCTACCATCGATGGTCCAGCTGGCTATTACAAACGGCATTGAGTGATATGATTCTGCTTGGCTCAGTCCATTTACATTCTTAAAACAGCGACATCTCAGCTCACCACATGGCTTACCGTAACGCAGGCTCTTACATACCAACAAGGTCTTTGCATAGGGTTGGATCAAGTTTACGCTCTGAAATGTATTAGTCAAGCTCTGTCATTGCGTGCTTTTGTCCTTTTTATTTTGCTTTACCTAGCCAACTTGAAGCTCATTACTTATATCCGTATGCCAGCGGATATCGACAGCTGCCCCACAAAGCGAGTAAGAAGTGGCTTATCATCACAATACATGCCTGTGACTCTCACTATATATCACTCTAAAGCATCGTTTACAAAAAGAAACATGATTTCAGTTAGTTGAAATGGAGCTACAGTACGTTCACATGGCCCGGGATGATTTAATGCTCAAGCATTCATCTTACCGTGTCTACCTTACCAAACATGTACTTTATCTTCTCCTGTCTCCTCCAGGCAAGATATCATATAGATAGAAACCTTACACAAATACCTTAGAATCCAGCGCCGGCGGCCAGCAATAGCCCAATGATGGTTTCAACAAGCTCGGGCTGCCGTTCCAAAAACTTTGAGTCGGCTGCCATTCTGGCGGCAGAGATACCTTGGTCGTCCATTGACGAAACATCAACGCCATGAGCTAATAGTGCTTTCACGACACCGACAGCGCCGCGCTGGGCTGCCCAGTACAACGGCGCCAGTGCGGGTTGTATGACCATGTTGTGAGTTGGCGGATCTGCCATGACGCCCCTTGTACGGTGGCCCCAGGGGAGGTCGAGAAAGGGCGCGATAGTATCGCTGTCTAGTCTCAACAGACGAGCGCGAGCTTCTGGGTTGATACCGCGGGATATTAACTTCCTAGTTAAGTCTGCCATCTTACCGTTGATGTCCTTATCGCGATGCAGGGAGAGGACGTGTAGCGGCGTCAAGCCCTCTTCTGTCACGGTACTAGTATCGGCGCCGTGAGAGAGAAGAAATTGGGCTGCTTGCACCGCTTCGATAGGTGACTTGGCCCCATAATATCGACGCTTTATGGGAATTAGAGCGCACATCAAGGGTGTCCAGCCGTTGGAATTGATTGCGTTTACATCCAAACCTTGAGCAATCAGAAACTCCATCACCTCAATATGACATCCGGCAGCAGCGTAATGCAGCATCGTCTCCCCGTGATGGTTTGTTAACTGAAGCAGAGACCCTTGGCTTTGCTCTGGACTGGATGACAGGTATAGGCGGAAGAGACGCAAGTCTAGTCCATAAGCAGCCCGGTGCAAGGGACACTCACCTGCATTGTCTGGCTGAGAAACGGAACCTTTGTGCTGTAACACGAGGCGAATCGCAGTCTCATTCATCGTTATAGGCATCGGTCGGCCAAATCTACCGATCGGACCGGCTAATGCAACCGGCTCAGCAAGGACATGCAGAGCAGACTTACCAGACCCGTCGGTTTTGTTGGGGTCTGCGCCTTTCTCAAGTAGAGACTTGAGCACACCGGTAAGGTTTGCGTCAGAAGCGACATCGTAGATAAGCGGCGTGTTGTTTGGACACTCATTCGGATCTGCCCCGGCATCAATCAACAACTCAACCATGAGTTGCTGGCTCAGAAAGTCAATGGACTCGCGATGTCCGTTGTCATCGTCAGTCACCAACCCTCTGCGATATGTAGCCACCCGCAGTGTTTCTTGGATGGCGGACTGGTCAAATGATGTTCTGCGCAAGAGCAAAGCAACTACCGCAAGGCGCCATCGGAATGTAGCTACGTGTAGTGCATGATACTTCAACTCGTGTGGCCAACCATCCCACCAATCCAGCAAATCTTCCACAATAGCAGCATGTCCTTGACTGGCCGCCATAATGAAGCACGATGTATACTTGCTGCCTCTACCCACATGAACTTCCGGTGGACAAACCCTCCAGAGGCGCTTGACGATGTCTCGGTGACCCCTCGCAGCAGCGTATGCGATGGCTATGAGATTCTCCTGGCTGCCTTCGCTCACAAGTAGAGGATCTGCGCCAGCTGCTAGAAGCATTTCGACGGCCTCCAAATTGCCACACCATGAAGCAAAATGAACTGGTGGGCCGAATCCGTAGGAATTATACTGGATGTCCGGAGCAGGCGAAGCACTCAATAGCTGCTTAAGCCCTTGAAGATCTTCGTCGCGGATGCATGCATGAAGAACCTCATCTTCTGAATTGAAGTGGTTACGAAGGAAGCGCATGTGAAGTGTTGTCGGCATGTCTCTCACCTTGAGAATCGGAAGAGTGGATGGAGAAGAAGATGATCGTGAGGAGAATGAGGAGGTCAATTCAAGGACGGGAGGCTGCCTACATCACGTGCACGGTTTATGCCAAGGAGCAAGGTCTTGTCAACATTCCATAGACCAACAACATTGAGTTTCTCTGCGCATCTTTGTTTGCAACATAAACTCTCTTCAAAGTCTGAAAGTGCCCCCTGTTGTGTCATCGAGTGCGTTGGCACAGATTCGAACCCATTGAAGTTACAAGCAGTGTAGTCCGCCGAAATGAGCCCACCCCCCAACCCTTTGCTGCTCTATGAATTGGTGATGAGTTTAACACTACATCAACAGTTAGCCATGGCCATAGAAAACTCGGCAATAGAGCGTATAAAATATCTTCAGCTCACATGTCCTCCAGGCCCAGCGCTCCAGAGGACACACTGCGGGGGGTCCAGATCATAGTTAATCCCAGTGCAGGGGCAACCTCCAACTTCCAAGCATTCACAGTGGCATGGAAAAGGCACAGTTTGCTCATAACAAGTCTGGCAATTTGTGGTTTTCAGACAGCAGCCTTGGGGTTGGGTCGGGCACTGTCTCTTGTAAAGAGGCGACTTGGGCACGGCAACGGCCAGCCCGACCATCGTTGCGAGAACCACGGCGAAATGCATTGTCGGTAACTACGAAAAGTTTGGAATAATTTAAACAAGTCGTCAGTTTCATATGATAATGTTTCTTGTAAGTTACTTGTAAGCTCTTATAATATGCTAAAATCGGGGGGTTGGACCATTCATATTTAGAGGAATCATGTCCAACTGTCATGCTGGCACATCGGGCTCGTCGGGGGGCGCGACATCCGACAAAACAATTGCCATTCTCATATTATCCTTATTTATTAAACTTATGGTGTGTAACGTTCCATCAGAAGGTATATGCAGAATACTGCCGACGACAATCCGTATAAAGCCAGCGGTTGCCTAGTCCGTTTACAAGGTGTAAGAATAGAATGGTAATAGGGTCGCACTGGCAATGGCCCGTTGGCATAACAAGCTACTGGGCATGGCTTGGTGGGTTCTACAAGTTCTCGCAAACATATACTATACTAGTGCAAGATCTTTGAAACACCAGAGCTTGGCAAGCATGACAGATCGCCGAACAGACGGCGTAAAGTGGTTTGAATGATGAATGCCGTGCCTAGTTGGCATTGGCAAGAGCTACTCGGCTAGAGGTTTGTTTTCATACTAATCAAGCAGTTGTAAACCCTAGAATGGGAGGTGCAGATGGGTTTGTAGGGCTTTACGGTGTAGAAATGCTTGAGATTTAAGAATCACATTTAAGCTCACAACATGGCTTGACACACGACACTTGTACAGCTCCTTGACCACATGATTGCAAGTAACATGTGATCGTACTCCTTTCTTTCTTTTACCAATTATAAGAAGAAGTAGTATCATCAATGGTTGAATTGCTTGGACATACACAAAGGATGATACCTGCTGAGAGGAGAGTAGACGTGTTTACTCATTTTCGGAGTCTTAACTCTGCCGCTTAATTAAGATTAATCTAAAACTTATGCTTTCAGACAGGAAGTAGAGCCGGAAAAGGAGACATCGTTTATGATCGGGTGAGACAAGCATAGTAGAAGAGGGATCTTACCACAGCAGGGCGGCGACCGCACACAAGTCCGACGATGTCGGCATTCATCCGATCATTGTTTAGCCTGTCATCCTACGGTTAGACCGCGAGTAATCTGCGGGTATTAAGCATTTTAGCATACGATTCTAGCCAGTTTTCGACAAATAAGCGAATGGGGGATGGGTTGGAGCTGTGATCTATGGTCTAATATGTTCTGGCCTATAGGAGTCTGTCCTGCCATTGAGTTCCAGGCTGCCGATTCTCAGGAGATGAATGTTTTATTGGTGAAAAAAGATTTCCGTATAAAAGGAAGGTGACAGTCATGAATCACACATGAATGCTATAGAAGAATACTAACGGAGATTCGGCGATTCGGTGATATATACTTTAGCACCTGCTACAACGAGAACAAAGGCCTCCTGTCAAACCATTGACTTTGCGGAGAAGAACTTGGTCAAAGAGTGTCGGCTTATTCGCCGCCGACATTTAGCCATGACTTATACTGTTCTATGAGCATGAATTGACAGGGAAAGAAAAGCAACGGCACATACTCCGGGATACCATTCCTATCTATAAGTTCTTAACATCCGATTTTATATGCCTGAATCCAGATCTTTTAAACAATGTATTATAGTCTTCCGGCTCCACACGCGGCGTGTCTGAAACCTTGTAGCCGTAGAACCAGACGTTCTTACCAACCCACGTCATTAGATAGATTCGGCCAGCGAATTCCACACAGTCGTCAGTCCGAAAATCTAGGTGGCCAGCGTCAGGCTCATAAGTGACTTGGCCCTTGTCAGTTCTGCGGCCATGAGCTCGAAGGTATACACGGCGTTGTCGGAATTCAGGGGCGGGCTCCGCGGCGCGTCTCATTGCCTTGGCCTGCCGTTTGGCCTCCAGTTCAGCCTCATCCCGCCGCTTGCGCTTTCTTCCGCTGGCCCATTCTTGAAAACGACGTATTTCCTCCTCCAAACTAATTTCTTCCTCTTCTTCGTCACTGAAACGGGCTTCGTCGTCTTGGTCCGATTCGTATGGATCGTCTTTGAGTAAGTCCTCGGTCATGCCGAGGATCATAGTTCCCTCCAATAAGCCAAAGTCAAAGGCCGCGGCCAGAGTATTTTCATCTCGGGTCCATATATCCATGGTGAAAGTTCGTCCCTTTAGAAAACTGAGCCATTCGTCTGCGATCTCCTTGCAGTGGACAACGTAAGAGCCCTTGCATCGATCAAGACTGAGCCCCTCGGGTTGTTTGTTTGGCCCTCTGCTCGGCTCTTCGAGCTGTGCTTGAGCGACATATTCCTGGTGCCTTTCCAGCTGCTGTTCCCACAATGCCTTTAGCCGGGCTTTGTTTGCCTTTTCATCATCCTTTGTTGTTCTGTATGCCAAATTTAGAACCTTCTCCCTACTCCATCCGATGTAGACATTGCGATCTGACCGAGTGTGCCAGATGAACAGGCTGGGTGCTCTTTTCTTTGCCATATCCACAAATTTCCGTGCGTTCTGCACCTTGCGCAGAACCAGTGGTTTTCTAACTTTGGCCATATCCTGCTTTCCATTCGTCAAGAAGTATGTGGCAATGAATCGTTCGGGATCCAGTGCCGCCCTTTCACTGGCTGATCTGGCAAGCCTAAAGGCCTCGTCTTCCCTTCGCCTGGCAAGCCTCAAGGCCTCATCGTTCCTTCGCCTCTTCTCTTTACACCATGCTATATAATTGGCCTCCCACTCCGCCTGCAGAGGCTCATGATCGGCTCGCATTATAGTCTCCAGTTCCAGTATCGACAGGGGAAGACGGTCACACTATATTTACCCGCGAATTAGGAATGGTGACATTATGAGAAATGAGATGTCTAGTGGTCAAATTGTGCGATGTGTATAGAATTGGGGGACGTTACTTTGCCCTGACGAACTGCATCTTGAAGCAGAAGGTGCAATTGCGGCTTGCTGGATGACTTCTTGAAAGGGATTTCATAGAATTGCAACTGAGCAGTGAAAAATCGCTTTTTGAACAGCTTCAGGGTGTCTGTTTCCGTATATCTTTGATCTTGCGGTTGACTGAGAGTCGAGGGATTGAATAGTTTCTGTAAACGCGGGCCGCCATAACGCTCGACGCCGTCGATACTGAACACTCTGTTGCGCAACTGGAAACCATTACGCTCTAGAATTGGTGGTAAAGGAGGTTCTTGTAGTGGTTCGTGTAGTGGTTCGTGTAGTGGTTCGTGTAGTGGTTCGTGTAGTGTAGGTGTTTCCGACATGATTGACGACAGCTGAATGGAGGACGTATCAGGCTTATGCTATTGTGGAATTAAAACATTTTACAGATATGAAGTCTACAGGCATTAATTCGAAAACGCGACAAGAAAATATTAAAGTCCTGGTCCCCCCCCCCCCCCCCCCCCCCCCCCCCCCCCCCCGGCTAACGCGGTCAAGGTGCATCAGGCCCTGATGCAATCCACCTGATAAAATATCAGCCGGCTTATAAGAGTACTTCTATTTTACCTGCATGAGCGGGGAGGCCCGTAAGTATTTTTGAAATCCTTGTCACCTCCTTGTCATGATAGCAGCATCAAATCAACCTACCCGGTAATTAAAAAAAAAAACACCATTTCAGCTATAGCAGCCGCCTACGGGCTTGAAATCTTGTGAAATTGGGTATACGTATAGCGGCTGATATTCTATCAGGCGAATTGCATCGGGGCCTTAGTGAGACCCATCAGCGGACGATGTCATCACGTTCAGGGTCCAACTTGGCCAAGTTGGGAAATTGACTGAATTGGATTATCGCCGGTAGAAATTGAGCAACATCGGTAAATGCATCAACGCGAATTCTGGATTTAGACTACATGTATGTTTTCAATACATTTGTTGACTGTCTCTGGTTGAAAAGTAGCACATCGATGGACCCATTGTGTGACCTGTTTCACGTACCCCAGATACATGGATGTATATCGCGACTCTATAAAAGCACAAAAGAACCCCAGTTCTGACTCGATAAAACTATACGTACTTGTCATTCGGGCTGTCGCCCAGCTTGAAGTTATGAAGGCTTATCCCGAGCCAGAGTTTAGAAGCTGCCAGGTCCATTGAGAGAGCCAGCATCTCGGCGAAAGTTTCCCCTGACCCTGACCTGGCAACCGACTTTTGCCACAAATACCTTGATGAGGCTGATCTCTAACATGCACCGACAGATCATACAACTTGTTACCAAATGTGAATTCAAGATGCTTGCCGGCGAGTTGCGTTATTTGTCCTTCGTGAGGACAGACCCTTATGCCACCTCTCAGTGCCTCTCAACTAACTTGTGCCGATTTCGATTTAGACAAACTTAGGCAGCTCAACTTTTTGGGTCATCCTATCCTCAGGAGCTCTCTCATGCCTGTGATTGCTGTCATTTAGCATTTCTTCGAATTATTTCTCCGGCGCTTCCCTTCTCTGTCGCTCAATGTCTCCCAGAAACTCCCCTCTGTTATTCAATTTTCTAGAACCTTTTTCTTTAGCTTGCCGCACGTCCATGAATGAAATAGTCAATGGCGCCGAAGAGAGTGATTTTGGTTGAAACTCCGCTGCGATTGCCAACTGAGTTTGCATCGTCTTAAATGGCCTTGTCTGACCGAATACCACCAAATGGCCATTGCATCCCACCCTGAATATTCCGAAATCCTAGAAACATTTGCTTAAACTTCTTCGTCGAGTCGTCAAATTGCGTCGAAAATCGTACTGAAAACCATTCCGTTTCCCTGTCACCCCACTCTACCTGATACTCCGAACTTTTCTTCCCGTCGAAAGCGACTTTCTCGTGCACCGTTACCGTAGGCTTAAATGCTTTTTTTAACCCGTTTTCCACCCAAGAGATACGATATTCCTCCACGACAAGCTGCATAATGTCTCTGATTGAAGGCCAGGGTGGAGAGGTGATCAGATAGACGCCTGCAAAGAAACCCAAATCGATCGTAGGTTTGCTTTCAATAGTCTCATCGACGGGGGCGATTAGATCCTGTGAAGTATTCATTAAAAGTTCCACCAACTTCTCTATCGAAAGAAGCTCATAACCGTGCATTTTTAGGACCCGTTTGAACTCGGCGTCTCTCTGTTCATCTTGAAAGGACATCATGGCTTCGTGCAGTCAATGCGAAGAGGTGAATCCCTTTTCTGCAACTCTCTCACAAATCTGCGAACCTCCAGGTCTTCGATAGAGACTGTCTCAGACATTATGGGCAACTCCGAGCAAGATGTCAAGGGTAATGTATGCGATACTATGAAGCGCAGATGAGGTATTAGTGTTTCGATATATGGTTTCCGAGATCGCAACCCTGGAAGATCTGTGAGCAAGGTAGTATCTAATGCTTTTATAATAAAATGGCATTCCGCATCCTCTAGAAGAGATTGTCTCTGCTAAAATAACATGAGCAGCCTCCGCGTGGCCTAGAACGCTTTCCAATAGCTGACAATACATGTATGGAGCACTGCAATAGATTGCCAATAGCCTCAAATTCACTGCTCCACAGCTGTATATTCTCCAGTGTCCAGCTCTTTTCAGCTAGGGACCCCTGCCCGGCTGAACTTACTTTAATGCGGGAGGATTTCGCTAGCTTGCTGTATTTTGCCAATTCGCAAGCTCGTTGGCTGTTGATCAACTACATCAACAGCTCTATCTCCAACCCTTAAAAACCGTCGTAGAAGCAATGCGATTATACCGTGTCAGTAATTGGACCGTATTAGAGATCCCCACGAGAGCGTCTTTTGATCTTTTTCATGCTACAACTGCATTCCAAAGCACGCTGAAAGCACGGATATAGCAGCATACAAGCTTGACTTCGTTTCATAATCTTGTGCAGAACCCCAAAGATAGGTCTACAGCGTTTATCGGTCATCAAAAATTGAGCCTCTCTAAGCAGCAAAACGTGGAATTTATGCCCAAACAGGTGTTTACTCTTTATTGAGCTTTGGTCCGAACTCCGAGCATTTTCTCTTTAGATCTAGATAAAAGGTGTTCACATATCCGGGATTATTTGTAGACAGAAGTGTTTGTAGATGCATTATTTTAAATTAATGAATGAATCTGTCTATATAGTATAACCATCCCATAGCAAGGATTGCATCAATCTATTAGTACACCTGGTTGCCATCCTTGTCATAAACAATCTCCTTGCCAGGCTTAGGGGGAGTAACTATTCCGAGCTGCTGCAGAACAGTGATTCCACCCTCCTCAGCAATCTCCTTAACAATCTTTCCATTCTTGTGAGTGAAAATAGTCATGCCAGAGAAGTGAATCTTCTTGCCAGTATTGGGCGTCTTAAGCTCGCCCACGGTGAAGTCATCAAAGGCACGGCCAGTGTGAGTGCCGCCGCCAATCCATTGGGCTGCTACGTAGTCGCCCTCGGCAATCAATGGGGTCTGGTAAGCTCGGAAGGTCAAGTCAGGGAATACCTTGTTATAGCTGTTAGTCTCTTTTCTGAGTCCATTTGACCATCGCTTGATGGTGATTAATAATTACCTCCATAAACTCCCTCAGCATTGTCTTTGCGCCCTCCTTGCCGTGACGAGGTAGCTCTGGAGAAAGTCGTCGGAGCAGACCTCGTCGACCACGTTCACGTTGCCCTTGACCTAGTATTCCCCGAAATACTTGTTAACGATAGCCTTGTTGCGTTCCTCGAGAGCACCCATGTTGTAGTGTAGTGTGGAGTTGGTTTTTGGTAAATGAAGAGTATCAATTGATGAGATGGTTGTTGGTTGTGTTGTTGTATCGGTGATTGTGTGTGATGATGATGTTGATGAGATCCTGATGATGATTTTTCTGAATAGAACGCTGGTGCAATGCCATCTTTTATAGCTGACCCATCTTAACTCTACGTCGTGAACAATTCGAGAGCAATGAAGCTGTCACAACGGGAGCTACTCGGCATCCCCAATTGGGCACCGTGTCATTGGCGACATGGGCGTTGCCATAGAAGTGTAATATGCGTAACGACCTAAGAAATGTTAAAGTAAGTTCATTTCGTCCGACTTAGCGGAGGCCAGCTTTTGCAAAATATCCAATCATCAGATTTATAATAGTCAACGATATCCAAAGCACTGGGCGATGTGGCGCCTGGTTTGCATACATTCAGAGCAACACCCGCACATTCGGCATAGTCGCAAAACTTCAACGCTCGGTTGTGGCGTAGATGCGGCAGCTCCAGTCCAACGTAACCCAGAAAGGGTATCTAAACCTACCGAATTGAGGACTGTTTACTATTATTCATCGTGGTATACTTAGTAAATGTAGCTGGAAGTCAATTTGAACGTGTTTGAGTATAGCAGAATCCGGCTTCCGAGTAGCGGGAATCTTTCTGAAAGAACAAGAGAGTTAATAATTGTCAACGGTCTTGTCATATACACTATTCTATTGATGATAGTTGATAATAGCTGTAATCTACCGGTAATTGTATCAAGAGGCTGCTAGAAGTTGGCCCATGATGTTGCGAAACGAATATTGAGTTTTTGGTGAAGCCATACTTCACATATGCTCAACCTTTACGGAGCTAGCAATAATTGGTGTAGCAACAACATATAGAGAGTATCTTTAATATTTAGAGTAATTAAGCTTATTGGCTATTCATCGAGATAGCGAGACTATAAACTCCGTGATGCATACATCCTCAAAGAAGCCGTTGCCCTAGTTAGGAGTGTATCCTATTGGATGCCAAGCGAAACAGGGGGAGCTGGCTGTAATCTATGATGAAGTATTCGAGAATTGAGGCGGCCAAAGTCGATGAATAAGATCTTACCAATGTCTTAGCATCGGCTGTTCAGCCTTATTGTCTGCAATCTCCTGTATCAGCTGTATTAGCGCGCCCCAGTCCTAGCTGCAGTGGGCTGAAGCTTACACCTTGATCACCACATCAACCGCCCACATCAAACAATTCCAACCTATAGCAGACAATCGCTGGGGATCTTCGTCGGAAATAGTTTCTCCAGACTATGTTTCCAGATGCACGGCCTCACCAAAACTCCATACCAGGAGAGGCTTGGCACGCCAGGTAATCTTAGTGATTATTTTTAGTAGCCATGATTCCACATCAAATCATAAAAAAGTGACGATCATGTTGGAATATTACGTCGGATCGACCTCTTCCAAACGAATAGGGCTATTTTGCTTGAAACCATTAATGCCAAATTGGTTGTATTTATTCAAGGCTCGCGTGTACTTATTGCTTTTGTTTTCTTTTGCTAGTTAGCAATCTGATTGATAGAACCATTGAATATACAACTCTGCATTACACATTTCTCGAACCACAACAGCAATCCCGAATCATTATCAATATGCGTTCCGTTCTTGCCTATGTGCTAGCCATGTTGGGCACTGGCACTACCCTCGAGAAACCAGTCGGCGTGCCAGGCCTCATCTTCACAGAAGAATACATCGACAAAGTTGCCAATCACTCCGCATCATTCCATCCGAATTTCAGCAAGAACACTGTTGCGGGAGTCCAAGCCAATGGTCGATTAGCCACAGCCGATGTCGACCTTTATTTCAGCGGATCTACAAATCTTGGCAGAGCTGCTTTTGAGCAAGCATTGGCGTTCGATCCTACTGGAGGACTCCGAGCTCAGTTCCTTGATAGACTCATCATCGTCGAGGGCAACATTGCCGCACTACTTAGTGCTACCAGAATCACTTCCAACAGCTCTCGCTTTGAGACAACACTGGCAGAGACTATGATTTTCGATAAAGACGCACTTCTCAGCCGCATCGTCAGCATCGGTGAAGGTGGACTTCAAACAGCTCAAATTGCTGGCGAGATAGCACCGCCGCCCCTCGAGACGATTGTACGAAACCCCATTGCCAACACCTCGTCCGGCTTCACATTCAAGATCAAGGAGAAGGCTGCACAGTTCAACATCAATTTCAACAACAAGAACGCCTCGGCCAACGGGCTCCTTGCCACGGAGAACGTCACGGTTGTTTCCGATGGCCGAAACTCAACAGGTCGGGCCTCGCTGGTGAACTTGTTCACTCGCTACAATACCTCGGTGCCGGATCTGCTGCAGCACGACGAGTTTGTCATTGGCCAAGGCAACTGGGTTGCCACCGAATATATATTCCAGGGAACGCGAAATGGCACTTTCACGATGGTCAATGGAACGGAGGTTGCTCCTAACGGGGCCCAGTATCGTGCCAGAGGAATGCGGTTCATGAGATTCAACAAGGATGGCTTGATTGATTTGTTTTGGCAAGCAGCTGATAACGATATTTTCGTCAATCCTCTCAGCTTGTTGAATCCACTTGCTGTTTTGAACAGCGTGGCACCCGAGTGTATTGCTCAGATTCCGGCATAAATCTGCTTTGACCTGGGGGGTGGTATAATGTAGTTAATTGTGTATTATTATTTGTATGCATAGATTTTTTTTTCACGCCTAAATATTCCGGTTCAATATACGGTTGATGTTTTTTTGTCATGACTTTACACAACTTTTTTGCCTCCAGGTTAGGCAACAGCGCATGTATTTTCTAGAGTCTTCTGCTATAGGTGCGCCACACAACAGACAAGCCACACGGCACGGCAATACCTGAAGCCCGATGCGCCCAAAATCTCAACAAAGATGTTAAGGCTCGACAATCATCTCCACCATAGAACCATCATAGAACTATTAAGCAATATCTCATCTTCAAAATGGGATCCGTCGTTCTCCCGCATCTGAATTCTGGCTGGCACGTCGACCAGGCCATCTTATCCGGTTCGTCATTTCTTTTAGTGTTACTCATCATAATTTTCGCATGTGATTTCAGTGCTGACCTGTTCCATAGAAGAAGACCGTCTCGTCGTCATCCGGTTTGGACGTGACCACGATCGGGTAAGAGAATCCATCTCCTGCTTGTTCTCTCATCAACAAGAAGCTAACTGTCATTAGGACTGCATGCTACAAGATGAAGTGCTCTACAAGATAGCCGACCGCGTCAAGAACTTTGCCGTCATTTACCTATGTGACATTGACGAGGTAGGTCTCATCTTGCCCATGAGTGAGAGCTGCTTTTAACTGGAAGCAGGTTCCCGATTTCAACGCCATGTACGAGCTGTACGATCCTTGCTCTATTCTGTTCTTCTTCCGTAATAAGCATATGATGTGCGATTTCGGTACTGGTAACAACAACAAGCTCAACTGGGTGCTGGAGGATAAGCAAGAGCTCATTGATATTATTGAAACGATATACCGAGGAGCAAAGAAGGGTAGAGGTTTGGTGGTCAGCCCCAAGGATTACAGCACGAGACACAGATATTGAGTTGGGAGCTTTCCGGTGAGCACTGAGAGAGTGCTCTATTTATACCCCAGTGATTTTACTTCTATGAGAAAGGAATATGAAGGAAAATTCGACATCGACTCACTGATCACGTCGGATTCCAACGGCATCACAGTTATGCTTCTGCGCTTGCGTTGCGGAAGATTATGATGCCCGTTAACCGATGATGCGCGATCACTTCTCACGATGATGATCGGACTGCGACAACCGAGATGAGCGTACCTCACACCAAATATACCGGCAGCGATGGACCCTTTACGGAGGTTTGCTATGCTGAGATCGATTAGATGTCATGGCGTTGTGTATCTATCGAGCAGGACAATTGAACATAGCCGTGCACAGGATAGAATGGTAGTCATAAGCATATCGAGAGTCGAAAATATCCCGTCGGATACATTGATGATGGAATTCGGGACCGCCGCCTAAATGTTCCCTGCAGTGCCTGACGCGGTTCGGAGAATTTTCCGTTGCCCAGCCGTAGACGTTAACAGTGGCTCTTGGCCCCTTCCGGCTGTCCTCGTAATATGTTGTATATATTTGCACCCTTGAGAATATTCACAGGCGAATAGTAAATGTGAAATCGAGCCTTTGATGTGCTCCAAAGAGCTTCATCATCATTCTCATTCTGGCATTGATTGAAAGCGACAACTGTGACTTGCAAGAACTTTAGCTTCAGCCGCTGAATACCTACTAGGTAGGTACTTTGCATGATGATATGGTTAATTTGTCTAAGGATGATGCCTGCTATCTCCTGAAATCTCTAGCTGAGTACTATCGCACTTAGAAAAGAATCTGGAGATCCAAGATGCTCCGAATTATAATCCGGATCAAAAAGAAATGCCTATTCTCATTACCCAACCCCGAGAAAGCCTTGTTCGAACCAACGAATAGGAAATCTGGGAATAACCTGATCTTCCATCACCCGGCATATGGATCGCCAGATGCCTCCCGCATTAGACATAGTTGCGGAACCATGTGCCGTCCATCCTGGCTTCAAATTGCGGGGGTGGATCGTCATTCTCCAATAACGAACACGACGGAACATTGCCGGGTTGCGTATGCATGGTGTGTTGTGTTTGTGTTGAGAGCCAAAGCCCAATGTTACGCTGCAATGGTGATGGGTCGTGATGCTGCTGTGAGCGTTCCGGTTGGTGCGCTTCCTCGACAGAAAATTCTCCAGCTTCCTCTCGTTAGATTCCGGAAATGGATGTTAGCGGCATAGTTCCTCCAGACGGTAATTTGTAAAGAGGCACTTTTGTTTTGGGCGATAAGTGGCCCTTGGCGTTGAAGTTGTATCGTACCATGGTGTACTTGTATATGTGCGTATACGAGGGAGCTTGAGTTGTAACACGGCTCCCTCTCCGCACTTCCGTAGGGAAATTCTCCCGATAGCCATTGAGCCGAGAACTGTGGAACAAGTATAAATGAGATTCGAACCCCCCTCGGCGCCTTGACTTCCCTTGAACTCTGGTGATTGAGTCACAGGAGCAAGCTAACAATTGCTGATTCCCGAGTCGCAAGAGCAGTGACAATATAGCTCTTCCATTGTAAGAGGGCGACGACCGAGTTCACCAGATCTTGGAGAAAGCGCAAGAAAAGAAAATGGCATCTCGTTCAATTAACAGTGGCGGAAAGCCCTCCGTCTGGGCTGGCCTCGCGCTCCTTGTCTCTGGCGCAAGCGCAATTGCGATGCCCGATGGGACGACTGTAAGACTGTGCGCCCCCTCGCATATAATTATGACTCTTTATACTGATATAAGTAAAACACCTAGGGAAAAGTTCCGAGTCTGGGATGGAATTCGTGGAATGCCTATCACTGCGACATTGATGAAAGCAAGTTTCTCTCAGCCGCCGAACTGATCGTGAGCTCCGGCCTTCTTGATGCAGGATATAATTATGTCAACAGTGAGTCAATCTCTTCAGATTACTAGTTAACAGCTGTTGATCAATTTTAGTCGATGACTGTTGGTCTATGAAGGATGGACGGGTTGACGGCCATATTGCCCCCAACACAACTCGTTTCCCTGACGGTATCGATGGATTGGCCCAAAAGGTCCATGCTCTGGGCTTGAAGTTGGGCATTTACAGCAGTGAGTTGCCCTTGTTTGACGTTTCCAAATTATTAACAACAGTCTTGATGTTAACTATGCACACTAGCTGCTGGAACTGCGACTTGCGCTGGCTACCCAGCCAGTCTTGGATACGAGGATGTCGATGCTGCCGACTTTGCCAACTGGGGAGTTGATTGTAAGTGCATACATGTATCCCACAACAGCAAGTATTGAAAGCTAACCGTTCATATTCAACCAGATCTGAAATAGTGAGTCCAAAGATCTTGTTTCTGCTTATGAGCATGAAAGGACTGCTGTTGGCTAACCATGTTCAAGTGATAACTGCAACGTTCCCTCAGACTGGCAAGATCAATACGTCGCCTGCAACCCAGACTTTGTCAAAACTGGCCCCAACGGAACCTGCACCACCGCCCTCGACCCGACTCTCGCCCCTCCAGGATACGACTGGAGCACGTCCAAATCAGCCGAGCGCTTCGGTGCCATGCGAGATGCCCTGGCCAAGCAAAGCCACGAGATTGTGCTGAGCATGTGCATCTGGGGCCAAGCCGACGTCTTCTCCTGGGGCAACTCGACGGGCATCAGCTGGCGCATGAGCAACGACATTTCTCCAAATTGGGGCTCTGTGACGCGCATCCTCAATTTGAACTCGTTCAAGCTGAATTCCGTCGACTTCTGGGGCCACAACGATGCGGACATGCTGGAGGTCGGCAACGGTGATCTGACGGCCGCTGAGACACGCACTCACTTTGCCCTGTGGGCGGCCATGAAGTCACCGCTTCTCATTGGAACGGATCTCGCTCAGCTGTCGCAGGATAACATCAATCTGTTGAAGAACAAGCATTTGCTGGCGTTTAACCAGGACAATGTCTATGGCCGCCCGGCTACTCCGTACAAATGGGGAATCAACCCTGACTGGACGTTCAACACTACGTATCCCGCCGAGTTCTGGGCCGGTCCATCGACCGAGGGGCATCTTGTGCTGATGGTGAATACTTTGAATAATACGGCTACCAAGGAGGCCAAGTGGGATGAGATTCCGGGCTTGTCTGCCGGACACTACGAAGTGCGAGACGTGTGGAGTGACAAGAACCTTGGGTGTCTTAGTTCATATATAGCGGCTGTTGCTGCACACGACACTGCTGTTATTTTGGTTGGCAAGAAGTGTTAGAAGTGGTAGATGTGAACTATCATCTAAAACAGCCTTGTTCAATTGGAGTATTGGAGGAGGCAGTGGCCAATACAATATTTATTGTTACCGTCTTTAGTTTGTGTAAATGGCAGTCCGTGCTATCCGGTCTACTCATACAAGGCATTATCAGCATCCAAGATGGGAATTGTGATCAATATATATGTAAGAGAAAAGCAGATTTCAATCGTATACAAATAGTCACATGTATATATTAATTCTAAAATGCTGATCATTAATAAGTGTCCCCGTGAACACTTTTTGTCGACAAGACGCCGAATCTTGTTTTCCAACCGTTACCCCAAAACGGAAAAGCCTTCAGCGCCTTTCATCCACCAACACTTTCAGAGCAACTCCCAACTGCGTCAGCCATTCCGCCCGGAAACGCCCATTGAAGAGTTGAATCTTCTATTGTTCAATTGTCGGGTTGCTGGATGAACGATTCTAGCATCAATTGATAGGCTCAAGTCTCGTGCTTAATCGCCTGCTTTGAGTCCGAGAATCGCAGCGTCTTCTCCCTCTGACGTAGATGCCGAACGCCGACAATGATTTTCCAAGGCCTGCCGAACATGCGATGCCGATTTTGATGCTCTTATCTCTTTTCACTTAATTGGAATTTCAATTCTTCTAATATTTATTCTACGGTACGTACAAAGCAGCTCAAGTCATGAGAACGCCAGCCGAGTGAAATCCCAGCCATTGGATCCAAAGGAGCCTTGAAGATCCTCGGATCTCAAGACTCATAACCAGATCCCGACAGCAAATATGGCTGCCGATAGCTCACCAGACCCCGAAAGCTTCACTCCACCGGTTCTTCACCAGAGCAATAGCGATGTCGAAAATGACCCTCAATCGCTATCCAGTCCTACATCCACCAGGCTACGCTTCCTTGCCCAAACTCCACCGCTCAAGACAACAACCACCTCAGCAGCTCAGTCCGAATACGGCAGCAGACGCAGCTCTTATATCATCCCGATAGATCAGATTCTCCCCGAAGACCACATCGATCCGGACACGTTCGGCGTGGTCGAGGAGCGAGATGGCTTCTTTGACGCATTATTCCTCAAGCACACGCCGTTGATGCCGCAAGGGTTTGTAGAACGATCCAGGGCATCGCTGCCCGCTGCGTTCGACGAAGAGTCGCCGTTGGCAGCTAGTCGGTTCATTCCGAGACAGATTCGGAGTGTCAAATCGGTGCTCCGGCGTGTCACAACAACTCGAACCGGTATTCGTCTACTCAGATCCTTTACCGCCTATTTCGCAGCGTACATTCTGTGTTTGATACCGGCTGTCCGAAGATGGCTTGGTCCGACTCATTATATGATTGCCGTCTCGGTCATATTGAATCACCCAGCAAGGACTTTGGGTGCGCAGATTGAAGGCACCATCTTCACCACCATTGGTACGGCAGCCGGAATTGGATGGGGAGTTACCGGCCTGTTACTATCCACATCGACTACTGCTGCCAGCAATGGCTACGGTGGTATTCTGGCTCTTTTCCTGGCTCTGTTCATGGCAGTCATAGCATGGATACGGTCGTTTTATGCGAGATTCTACCAGATGGTCGTGTGTGCAGGCGTGGCAATCATCTTCACTGTCTTATCCCAGACTCAAGGGGACCTCATCGTATGGGAGAAACTGAGAAACTACGCCGTTCCTTGGCTCTTTGGTCAGGCGATCGCACTTCTGGTAAACAGCACCGTCTTCCCGGATGCTGGTGCGAGACCACTTGCTCTTGTTTTCCACAATTCCTTTTCCCTCATGCTGGTTCGTACATCCTCGTTGTCTCTCATACCTTCGTTATCGTATCTCATCTGGCTCTTTTTCTAGGAGGCGATTGTGATTCCACGTCCTCGAGACACAAGATTCAGGCGGAGTTTAGTGCGTGCATTCGTAGACCTCTCTGCCGCCAACCGTGAGATGCGGTCCAGCCTCACCATTACGCGATTCAAGCCAGACGATGTCAAAGACTTGCGAAACATCATGCAAGCCGTTATCCGCGCACTGCTAGCCATGGAAACGGAGAGTGCCCTCTTCAGTGAGACCGACGATGGCAATGTTCCGATTGTGGTCGAGGCCACACAAATGTCTTCCTCATCTTCCAGCAGCAATGATCTTAATAACATGGCCACGGAGAAGGCTCCCGGTGTGTTGAAAGAGGCGGATGTAACGCGCACGGTGATTCGGAAACTGGCAAAGCCTACCAAAGAGATTCTCGCATGCATGAACTTGGGGCTACACGCAAGCCAAGCTGCCCTGATGGACCTTTCTGGTTACCGACAATATCTCGGTCCTCCAATGGCCGTTTCATCAGACATCGCCCCTGTCCAAATTCGAATGAGGACTGCCAAAGCCATCTTCGATGCCGTCGAGTCAGAACTCCTTGAATCAGGCCAACTACCCTCATCATCAATGAACGATTCGGCCATTGTCCAACTGTTCATCTTTGCCAGACATCTTCGCGAAACCGCAACCACAATCGAAAGCCTCATGGGCAAAGTATACAACATGCAACAATGCTCCCACTGGCCACGGCCTCACCTACCGTCATATCCACTCCACAAAGCCGTCCACTGCGTCAACCCTCAAGTCACTCATGACCGAGGCGGAGCCACAGCCGGATCATATCACGTCACGTTCCTTCAAATTGCTCATGCTCTAGAATCAATCAAGTGTCGAGAATACAAACCTCTGGAGAAATACGAAGATGACATTTCTGAGACGGAATTACACGCCGAACTGACGCATCTCACTGATCCAGGTGCGCCGCTCGATCTAGGGACCAAGAAAAACAGCCTGAGCTACAAAATCTGGCAGGTACTGCACCTTTTACAAGGTTACGAGAGCCGATACGCCTTCAAAACCGTCTTGGTTACGTCCCTCCTTGCAATTCCCTCTTATCTCAGCTGGGACAAGGTCTGGTGGGATGAATACGAAGCTTGGTGGGCTGTTACTATGAGTTGGCTCCTCATCCACGCTCGTGTAGGCGGCAATGTACAGGACCTGATTACCAGAGCTGTCCTGGCCATACTAGGTGCCGTGTGGGCTGGGATTTCACATGCAGCGGGAGATGGAAATCCCTACGTAGTTGCAGTGTTTACAGCTATTTTCATGATACCCATGCTGTATCGATTTACGCTGAGTTCCCATCCGGTAGGATCTCAATCTTTATCTTTGATCACTGGTTGGATTAGATTAGACTAATGAACAATTATAGAGATCTGGCCTCGTTGGCTGCTTGTCTTTCACAGTCATTTCACTCCAGCTCCAGGCCGGCAATCTCCCTTCCTCAGCAGCTTTAACCACCGTCTACAGAGGCGTCGTATTCCTTGTTGGCACAACTGCGCCCATCGTGGTCAACTGGTGTCTATGGCCTTTTATCGCAAGACACGAACTTAGGAAATCACTGTCTTCAATGCTCTTCTTCCTGAGCATCATTTACCGAAGTACTTATAATCATAACCTTTCATATGTAATCTTACTAACCATTCCGCAGACGTCGTTGCTAAATACATTTACTTCGAGGAAGGCAAAGAGCCCACCCCAGAAGACATTGCCAATTCCGAAATCCTCGAAGGCCGCATCAGAGAAGGCTTTGTACGAATCAGACAGCTCCTCGTAAACAACACCACCAAACCATATACATGAATAGATCAAAACTAACAGCCAGCTCAACAATAGGTCATGACCCGTCATGAAGTCCGCCTCCGCAGCCCCTTCAACCCCCTCCCCTACTCCGGCCTAGCAGACTCCTGCGAACGCTTCTTCGACTACCTCATCGCCGTGCGCCAATCCGCCGTCTTCTACAACCCAGACTACATCCGTGACGATCCCGTCGCCGCACAGCGCCTCCTCGGCTTCAGAAGAGACGCCGTCGCCTCCATCCTAGCTAACTTGTACATCTTCGCCGGAGCTCTCAGGGCTGACCGAAAAGTCCCAGTACGCATCACCATTCTCTGTCTATACATGTTCTCTAATACTAAGAACCTCTAGCGCTACCTCCCCAGCGCCGCCGCAGCAAGAAGAAAACTCCTCCTCGAAACCGCCGCCGTGGAAGACGAAATGGCGCAGCACAGCCACGAGAGCGACGTCCGATGGCACAAGAAGTGGAGCGACATATACAGCTACTCGTACAATGAGAGTCTCACAGGCTGCGTGGCCCAACTAGAAGAGCTAGAGAAGTTCACAAAGTTCATTGTCGGCGAGCAAGGGTAATTAATTATTCCCTCCCCCCAAACTATTCTATCTGAAATTGTGGTTTTAATGTTTGATAGGTTTGATGAGGAGTGCAAGTTAGGACATTACGCAGATGACAGCGAAGACGAGGAAGACGAGGAAGACGAGGAAGAAGTAGAAGACGAAGAACAAGAAGAAGACGATGACGACGATGATCAACGTTCAAGACGGATGGAATAAGCAAACGTAATATTTCGTTAATCTGAATTCTTGCCAGAATAATACCCTGAATGCAATGCCTTGTTATCCTTTGCTTTACAAATATCCTATGACCCATAATCACACGCGTCCAACAACTATAAAACTCATAATCAATCCTACCACCCGGCAGAGAAATATGCAACAAAAAGCCTCTCTCTCAAATTCAATATGCGCCATTCGTCATTTCATTCAGTATATCCCTCGTAATCAGCTTCCCCTTGAGTAGCATCCCCTCCCCCATCCTTGCTCTTCTCGGTGACGGCCTCTTATTCTCCTTGTCCTTATACGAAGTGGGACTCACCCTGGTTGGTCTCTTTGGTGACCTCCGGGGCGTCCGCTGTGTTGTAAGCTGTGTGCTCAAATCTTCAAAACAGTGGTTCTGAAGCGCGTTATCCGGCAAGTGATATATCCAGTTGCGATCCTCCATTAGCGAGATGAATTTGCTTAGCATATTCTCATCTCCGCTTCCCTTAAGTGTGCTCATGCTGCCCACAACGAGAAGCTTCGTCTTTGCACGGGTAAATGCCACGTTGATACGTCGCCAGTCTTTGAGCAAATCTCCGATATTGCACGCCTCGTTGTTTCGTACCAGGCTCAGCACGATGACTTCCTTGTCTCGTCCCTGAAAGCGATCCGTCGTGTGCATTTCCACGCCCGGAAAGTGCTTGAGCTTATCCTTCAGGAGGTGTAGCTGTGCACGGTAGTGTGTCATAACACCAATCTCGGTGGCTGGGACGCCTACAGTGAGTAGACTTTCGACAAGCTGTGAGACGACTTGTCCCTCGGCTGAATTGATAATGCGCTTGCCTTGAGCCTCTTCCCGAACTTGTGGGCGAATCGTATCGGTGTCAACAAACCGAACGCGAGCCTCAGCATCCAGGAGATCGTAAAGCCAGCATCGTGAAGGGACAGGCCCAGTACAAAATGAGCCGGTTGTTCCAGAGCGATGTATCGTTGTTGAGTCGTGGTGGCGCTGTCTAAGAGACTCCATGCTGGGAATGTGGAGCTTCTTCTTGCGTAAAACCTCCGTGCCACAGCGAAGTCTGCCATTGTAGATGAGAGTGTTGCTGAGAGTCATGATATCTTCGCACATGCGGTATTGATGCTCCAAATTGACGACGGACTGCGGGTGCGTATCTGATAGCAGCTTGAAGAGACTCACATCCAAGCCGCCCAGCTTAGCCTCCTCATTCTTCACCACCGGGGGTAGCTGGTTGTGGTCTCCTACTAGAACAAACGTCCTTGCCAGTCGAATTGGGCCGGCACAGATGGGCAAGGTGATCTGCGATGCCTCATCTACAATGCAGTAGTCAAAAGAGCGCTCCAAGAAGACTTGATGATTAATTCCCAGGCAAGTCGTGGCAACAATTGGTGTTCCGTGCCACGCTTCGTTAATCTCTTCAAATGTCTTCTTCGGCTGACCCGCGAGATGTGCAAAATCCTGAACCTCGGGATGAACTTTTGCAGGAGCACCAAGTCGGAGAATGGGAATTTTATCCGACTTGAGCTTGAGGAGAATGTTGTCAACAGCAGTGTGTGTATGAGATGTCAGCAACACTGTCTTGTTTTGTGAAACGAGAGCCTTGATGATATGGGCAATCGTAGTCGTCTTGCCGGTGCCAGGCATTCCCAGTACAAGCGCATAATCCTGCGCGCTCATGACCTTTTCGATTGCTCGCTTCTGATCGACATTCAAGTTCTCCCCGTCTGTGACGGTGTATTGCGTTGCCACCGTTTTAAATCTAGGAGGAACCAAATCCACAATCAAATTGCGAATCTGTACTGCAGCCGGTACATCGTTTGCCATCATCTGGATCAAGTTGTTTCTCACAGTGGCCATGCCATTGCTAAATTCGTCCTGATCGAGGCGATATCTGATAGGCGCCTCCTTGATTTTCCCTTGACTCTGATCAATAGATGAGCCCTCTGGCGCAACTTCCATAATGCTAGCAAAAACTTGGTTGGTGACTTCGTCGAATCCGGGTTGTCGAATTCTTGCATTGTGTAATCGTCGGTCCACCGCAACACTTATTCTTTGCTTTCGAACAGAAGTGACGTAGCCAATCGCCAAAGCATAATGTCCTTCTTCATCTGATACAACCACTGGCTCGCCAACCGTCAATTCTGATCCGATAAACGTAAAATTGGGCGGAGGCTCGCGTTTGATAAAGGTGTAGTGGTACCGATTAATCCGTGGGTTATCCTCATCGACTGACGCAGACCCTTCTTCAATGATAACATCAGAAAAGCACCGAGATTTTTTCTCACGCTCAGCACTTGTCATCGTCCAAAGTTCTCTCTTGGTCTTTTGACCTTCCTTTTCTTCTTTTGTAAGCAGGTTTTCCCACTTGATGAAGAAATCTTGATGCTTTGGCGTTAAATGCTTGATGATCTCGTCGAATTTCTCATTCATGCCACTAGATTCTCCGTTGCCATCATCAGCTAGCCGATGATAGATGAAACAGGAAGTCTTCGCATAGCATTTTCCACACATGTGCTTGCTCTTCAGCATGGGGGGTAGTTGGACGCTTCGCTCTCGGATATAACATGCCAGTTGGTTTCGCTGCATAACCATGTGTCGAAGTTCATGTCTAATGGCGGGAATTCGCATCGTTTTAGATGTCTCCATGTAGTATAAAATACCGTAGGCAATATCAATGTCATAACGGTCCGATAGTAGGAGAGTGTAGAGGGCCGTCTGCGCCATGTGATTGCTGTTGGCATGTTTGCCAGTCTTGACTTCGAATGGTACTGTCAACACTTGGCTCTGCTTGCCGTCCAACATTGCGACTTCGACTGTTGCATCAATGTTTCCCTTTAGTCCATACATAGGCGACCAGACATGCTCTTCTACGTCAAGGAGCTTTCTAACAGCGATAGTAGCCCTATCACCATTTCTTCCCTCGACAATGGCATCGGTCTTGACAGGTGTTAGCATCGGTATATGCGAAATAGCATATTGTCATCATCTTACCTGCGGTTGAGATGCAACAAAACTCCTAGCCCAATAACTGAGCTCGGTCATTTTTGATTGAAGGTGTTCTTTCGCAGCCGCAATGCCAACTTTAATCGTATACAAATCCTCAATGTGTTTCTCAATGTTCTTATCAATCAACTGAGATAGAAAAGGGAGATCAAAGTTGTTGGCGAGTAATGCTGCCTGGAAGATTTCGTGCAGCATCGTTCCGTAGACCAGTGGAGGGGAAGCCTCGCTGGTTGCCTTGACTCGATCTTGGAGAACAGCACGCCGCATGCAGCCAAAAGAATCAGCAACAACAGTTGCAGACACCAGCTGATCAGGGTGTAGAATCAGCAGATTTTGGGCATCGTCCACAATGCACTGTCCCTTTAGTGAAAATTCTCCAATGACATGGACGTAGGAATCAGGGTGCGCCGGTGTATCGAACCAAGAACCTCGCAGCTGTACAGTCCGTGGAGACATGGAGCCATCCGCTTGAATCAACAAGATCTAATTTGAGTCAGCTGGTGTTACAAGTCCGAATAATCGTTGGCCCAGCTCACCTTTTCCGGACAGGTGCGGTTGTATTGATCGACGTATTCACCGTCTAAGACACTGGTTACTAAATATCGCTGAATAGTCTTGATCTTCTTCTTGTTCTGGCCTACATTTAGCATGGTTCCTTTCGGGATAGCTTCCTCACATACAGCTGTTGAGGCAGAGGCTCGCTGCTGGACCGCTTGAGTCGCAGCGTATTCAACCGCTTCAAAGTCGACATCGCCGTCAAATACATCGTCGAATTCGTCATCCAGATCAACTTGCTTTTTCGGGGTTTTCTTTTTGGGAGACATTCTCATTGCCCTTTGCGTCCTCCTCGCTGGCACTGGAGTTTGGGTCTCCAAACCTCCCAGCAAATCATCCGCGCCGTCGAATATGTCGTCATCAAAATCGTCGAATTCATCCAAAACCGGTTTCTTCTCCAATCCTCGCCTCTCTTGTTTCTCTGCTCTCTCTGTGCTTCCATCACCCTTTGTAGTAGGCTCTGCCACTTGAGATGCCCGAATTGTTTGGGATGCCTGGGATGCCAGCAAGGTTTCTTCGAGCATCAGGAGCTCATTATCGAGATCATCATCGTCGCCATAGTCCGAGACGGTAGGGCTTGGTAATCGACGCCCTGAATTCCTCGATGGTGAGTTGTTCTTTTGGGGTGCAGTCTGCCTCTTCTTAAGAGACGGCGAGTCCATAGCTCCAGTATCGGCGTCTTCATCCGGGGTCTGGTCGTGAATACTACTCGTGACTGAATCCAGTAACGCTGTGACAAGAGACGACTTGGATGCAGCCTCCAGCTCTCGCTGACCAGTGCTGCTCTGACTTCCAGACTTGGACTTCTCAACCCTCCTCCTCTTGGTCCAATTGAATCCACAGCTTGCAGCCCGGCGCAAGTCCCCCTGCTCTACTTGTGCAGCCTGGTTTTTGGAAGGTCGCGGAGATGATGATACCATCAACTGGGCTAGGATGGGATTTGTCACGCCAGTGATGGCAGACTGTCCCTCGGGCCCATTCAGCGAGTAACGATCCCACAGCTCTAAAGTTGGGTCGGGATGAGGCCCCTTTAACGCTTTGGCGAGTTTCTTGACATTAACCGTCGGCGTGGCAATTCGTTCGGTGGGAGGCGAAGAGATCGGCGAAGAGCTCCTGGCTCTCTTTCTGCCCTTACGGGGCATCATCGGCGAAATGGTGGCGAATGCATTTGGATCCTGCTTGTTATTCCACAGCAGCTTCTCACTGGGAGAAGTGCTGGTATCCTCCTCGGCCTGGCTGCATGGCTCAAGGAGGTCGCTCCAGTTCAGCCGAGTCACCGGAGTGGCATTATTTCCAATCATCTTCAAGTTGGAGGGCGTTTCCGAGTTGGATGCTAAGGTTGTCCCACGGCCCCTCGCTTCTACGCCTTGTTTTGCTGCGGACCCATCTTTGGAGTCCTGGTAAAGAAATTTGTTGAGCTTTTTCTTTGTCACGTCGGAGATGGGAATCAGATTCTTCGAGTTTGGGGTCTGCAGGCTATTTGGGTGGCTGTGAGACCGCTGCCACGGTGAGCGTTGCTGCAGCGCTTGTAAGTGACCAGTCACAACAAAACAACAAAAGTAAACATACTCTTGGGAGCCCAATCCGCTCAGAATACGACTTCTGGAGCGGCATGATTGGCGAGCTTGTGAAAATAGCCTCACATTGAAAGGTCTCTCTAGTCGTGCATTGTCCAATTTTTCGCAAAATTGGACGCTTGTGAGTGACAATCTGCTGTTCAATTAGGAAGGGCAGAATGTCTAAGCACGCCCCGAAACGCGTCGCGCAGCTACAACATTGAAGCTTAATGACACGGTCACGTGGGGTTTGCTTATCGATAAAGCTGCAGGTCCCTTGCAACCTCTTGCGTCACAGTGCTTCAACCAGCTTCATATGTGGCTCGATGGCTTACATTCGCGGGGTTGCAGCTACGAGACATTGAATTCCATTTTCATTAATTATTAATTGACTTGTTTATAACATAAAAAGAAACAAAGATAGAGCGAAAACAGCATGGACGACTCAGGCGGCAGCAACAATGGCGGCGGCGGCAACCGGAATCCCGACTTCAAGAACATGAGCCGGTCTGAATACATCCGGACTGCCAGAGCGGCCATGGAAGAGCGTCGCCAGCGAGCCATAACCAACCGCCAGCAATTCGAGCCTCAAATCCACGAGCAGATTCAACGCCTCTTCCAAAACTACGAAGCTCCCTTCTATGCGCGGTTCCGTGGCTTCGGAAAGGCCCAGACGCTGGCCCTGGCGGAGTCAACCGTCGTCTCTCTGGCCGCAGTGAACAACAGGCCCTTTGAAGATTCGGAAACCCAGGCTCTCACGGAGCATTTCCTATCAAGCGTGCATAACTTGCTGGCTTGGAAATGGGCCATGACCGGGTTTGCCGCGTACATGACCTACCGAGGCCGCAGGATATGGCGGTTCCCCTTCTTCACTCCCGAGTTCAAGCGCTTCAGCCCCATCGGCGGCAGCCCGGGCCTCAAGTTCATGTGGCACAGCGCCCGCTTCGCCGCCTATTACGGAACTCTGTGGGTTCTCGGAGAGCCAGTCTTTCAAGGTGCAAACTTTATGCGACAGCGTTCGGAGATGGAGCGCGATTCAAGGCTGCGAGCGCTCTTACATGACGGAAAGTCCCAAGGGGCAACTTTGCTAGGAGGCAATCCGGACCACCGCGAGCAGATCAACGATGCATGGGAATCAGCGGCACAGCAAGAGAGCGCGAGTCAATACAGAGAGCCAGAACAACAGAGCCAGAACACTCCGACACAATCCTCTTGGGCCTCATACGGCACCCCTACGTCATCATCACAGGCCCCACAGCGATCCGATTCATGGGACTCTCAAATAGCAGATGACTTTGACGACGCTTCACCCGTCGCTCCCTCGTCGAGGAATAGCTCAGATGCTTCAGGCACCAGCAGCGGCTCAGCATGGGACCGCATCCGTCAACAAGCACAATACCAGCCATCCTCCCAGCCAGACCGAAAGACGTGGGAGAAGCCCCAGTCCGGAGGCAGCTGGGGCTCGGAAGCTAACTCTTCTGCGCAAGTCTCCCAGGACAGCTATTCTTTTTCAAAGGCCGACGAGGAAAAGAACCAGGATAGGGTTCAGGCGCAGCGGGAGTTTGACCGTCTGCTGGAGAGGGAGCGTGGCGGCACTGACCAGGAGAGGAGTTCGTGGAGCAGGAAGTAGAGAGTTGTCTATTGGGCATGCTCATATTTCAACACTCATGTATCATATTTTTGTTTGATTAGGAGTATAAATCTCAAATAATGTACTATTTATGCTTTGATTTACACTATTGGGAGAGATAAGAATGAACGTCGCATCAGAGCCAACTGAAGAGAATTACAGCTTGACCTCAAGAATGCCAATGTGTATGATATATACATCAAAAGTACCGATGAAAGAAAGTCCAAATGTACCAGATAGACCAATGAAACAAGCCTTCAACGATACAATCGTGTACAAGACACCCAGTGTAAGCCGCATTCACGACAGCCACTCAAGACTTTACCTCATCGTTCACCTCGACCGGCTCTATCTTGTCGTCCTTCTGCTCAACCTTGGCCTCCAAGATGCTCTCGCCAGCCATGTTCGTCGCAAGTGTTTCCTCCTTCACAGGCTCATCTGACTTTGCGGGTTCCTCTGGCTTCGGCTTCTCGGGTTCTACAGTCTCAGGCTCCTTAACCTCCTCGGGCGCTTCAACCTTTTCAGGCTCTTTAGCGCTTTCGAGGTCCTTGACTTCTTCGGGTTCAGCCACAGGTTCTGCCACCGGCACCGTCTCAGATGCTGCAGGTTCTACAGGAGCGGATGGTTCAACTGGTTCCTTGGGGGCCTCGGTTTCTACCGGCGGCACAACAGGCTCCGGCTGCTTCTCCTCTTCCACTTTGGGCACTTCTGGTTCAGCAGGCTTCTCACTCTCCGTTGGCGGTGGCGGTAGCTGTTCTGATTCTACCGCGGTTTCAGGAGTTTCCTTCAGAGAGACATCAAGAGAATCAGAAGCGACATGAACATGACCATGTTCCGGATCAATGTTCCAAATTGTCTGTGGCTGGGAAACGGAGAGGGAGACAGGCGTGGCATCTTTCGCCGCAGCTGGGGCGGGAGCTGGAGCGGCGCTCTGGGTTGGAGCACGGCGCTGCGGTCCTCTAGCCCGACCTTTTCTAGCATCGGATAGCGGCACCTTCTCCTTTTCTTCCGCAGGTTGACTCTTTTCCACCTCTTCCTTCTTCGAGGGCTGAGGGCCGAGCTGCAGACGCTTATTCAGGTCACTCATGAAACCAGCTTGAAGCGCGGCGATCTTGCCGCCAGCAGGGCGAGATGGAACAGGGGGCTTCGGCTTAGGGGCGGCCGCATCCTTTGAATCGCCCGAGAGCTTCTTCACAGGCCGAACAGGTATCGTCGGCTTGGCCGCGTCTTCGCTAGCAGCCTCAGCTTGCGGTTTTGACTTTGGCCGTTCAGGTACAGAAGGCTTGTGTGACAACAATTCGGCCAATTTCTTGGAGGGTCGAGCGGGCACTTCAGGCTTCTTCTCGTCCTTTGGCTTTTCTTCAACCTCGGCCTCATATAAAAGACTCTCTGGGGTGTCTTCCCACACATCTTTGCTCGGGAATCGGTTTGGCTTTCCAGTCTTCAGATGCGGCTGGTGATCCACCCAAGACGGCGGCTTGTGTTCCAGGATGGGCAAGAAGTTGTGCTTTTTCCCGTTTGCCTCCTTCTCAGCAAGCTGTTCTTGTTGCATGGCAAACACCTGCGCCGGAGTCATGGGGCGATTTTCGTTGTGCGCCGACGACTTCCTTCGATGCGGGTCCTCCTGTTCTTCCTCCCTCTCCTCCTTCACATTGTCAGGGGTTGATACCTCGGCGGTGTAATGAACGCTGGTGGGCGCATCCTCCCAAACATCCTTGCTGGGGAAATAATGACGTGCTTTGGATCCGTCCTTGCTCTCACGCTTTTGCTCTTCCTCTTTCTTTGCAGCCTCGTCATCGAACAGAGGCTCGTACTCGCGTACATCTTCCAGCGGAGTGGAGTCAAATTCATGGCCGGATAGAGCATTGTAGATACTCGTCGGGCGGCTGCTTGGGCGACTGGTCGGGCGGCTTGTGCCATCATACGAGCTGCTATTGCGGTCAAGGTGCGGGCGAATAGCCGGAGCCTGTGCGGGTTGCCGAACATCCTTTTCGATCTCGTCTGCAGCGAGGATTGGTGCCTCAAAATCGTGGCCGTGAGTCTCAACGGGGCTTTCGGCACCATAAGAGTATTGCTCCGGATGCTTGGGGTCGTCTACATGGATAGGCTTGTCTTTGGACGCCTCAGGGTCTTCTAGCGGAACACTTCCATCCAACACAATGGAGACGGGGCGTGGAGTGGCCATTCGGCTAGCATACTCCTCGTGAGCTTGGAAAGCAACCTCCTCATTAGGGGTTCCTCTATATTCATCGAAATCTGCACAGATTTGTTAGCCAGGATTCATCACAGTCGCCAACCAAAGTAAGTCTACACCAACCTATGCCAGATCTACGCTTAGCTGTCTCTCGGACCAGCTTGTTGAGGTCATTGCTGCTCATGGCAAAGTCATTCTGGCGATCGTGTAACGGAGTGTGGTGCTCTCTCTGCAACAGTTCAGGATGCTTCTTGTAGTAGGCTTTATCAAGTTCGTCTTGCGAGTCGACACCATGGCCGTGCATTCCATAACTTCCAGGGGGGAGGCCACGGGAGCTGTGCCTGCGACTGTGATTCTTGCCATTTCCGTCAGAGCCCGGGGCAGGTGACGGAGCTTGGACGTCTCCCAGGTGCGGGTTCATGGGGACTCGCTGGCCGATTTCGGGGATGCCATGTTCATCATCAAGCTGGTGATCTTGCTCGCTGGTGGTGGAGAAGCTTGTGCTAGACTTCTTCTTCAAGCCATTTCGGGAGGCCGATCGTCCCTCGAGGTATCCAGGCTTTCCAATGCCAAACGAGGCAGCCTTGTCCGAATCGGTGCGGGTGACGGTCTGCAGTCGTTCTTTGGCACTTGAGGCAGGCAGGGACGGCTTGGGAGCGTGCAGCTTGAGGTCCTGGGCGACGGAACGAGTCTGTTCGGGGTCCTCAGTGCCCTCTCCCTTGAGCTCGGCGGTGATGACGCTGTATTCCAGGCCTTCCTCGCCAACAGAGGGCATCGGCACGCTGTCGGGATGGTCATCCTCGCCGCTGCGGTCACTCGGGCTGAACTGAGCCGCAAGAGGACTTATGAGGCCATCGGTAAAAGGCGATTGGGCGAATCGATCGGGGTTGGGCGACTTTGAACGGTCAATGCGCTTGTTGGTCGGACGCGGCGGGACCAGAGGAGTCGAAGTGGCGGCCAAGAGGTCCTTGGCCGGGCTTTTGGACGGACGAGGAGGGATGACTGGTTGCTGCATCGTCGGTGCCGTCATAGTGTGCGAATCATTTAAAGATGCAGATGTAGATGCGGAGCGAATTGTTCAATTGCTGTATTGTTTTTTATGCGATGTCGGTGTAAATAAAGTAAATGCGGTTTCGATCTGGAGAAGAGAAGCCACAAAACGTCAGCTGGTGTCTTTGACTTGCCCTTTTTACATGACAGAAGTGGGATGTCACAGGACTAAGGCTGCAACACAAAGGGGGCCTGAGACGAAACCCAACGAGCCCATTAACAGCAGTCTTTAGGCCGCGGCGACTAGCAGCCTCTCACACAATGCCAATTAATTGCATGCAGGCAATTGATGGCCAACGAGAGCGTGGTCGAGCCAGTCATGCCCTACAGACTGCGTCGTCTGTATACATGCTTGACATGCTTGACATGCAGCCACCAAGGTGTCCCGCCGCCTTCGGAGCCACTCGTCAGGGGGATCAAACGTACCAATTGCGTTTGTTTCGGGTGATCGCTGTAGAATGTCTTGAAAGGCTACAGCTATAGCAATGTATCGAATTCAAGCAGTAACGCAAAAGACAGATGTCAATGAGATTGGGAGTGATCAGAGTCTGCGATGCTGCCCTGGGCAAGTGCCTCGAACAGCTTATCTATGCCAGTGCTGCCATTGGGGAGGCCTGTGCGCTAATTCTGGCACATGTGCCGTATGCGCACTGTATCTCTAGCGCCTGGCCGGGGAGATTTTTACAGTGCAATGTGACCGTCAGCCGCACCGTAATCCCACCAACCCCTCTACGCCACACCACGCTTTGGAGCCAAGGTTAAAAGCAAGAAAACGAGACAGGGCGCTGGTTGACGGATGTGACTCGTTCAACGCAGCGATTTGTTTACCACCAGACGCTGCGCGATTTTATCTAGACACTGTAGCGTCATGCAGGTACTCTATTCTATCTACCAGTATTACATATTAAATGGTTTGATAGCAATATCTCAATGTAGAATGCACAGTATGCGGGCTCTTTACTTCCTCAGCTTCACCCAGAACTCATTGTTGCAATCCGTCTCTCACATCCCTTGATTGCGTCACTAGTAGCTCAGCAACCCCACTAACTGAGATCACTCGCTCAAAGCTGGATCCCCTGCAAAGGGCAGAAATCGAATCGGCTGACCTGTAAAACTACTAGGTAATACGCTACGGCCGACTAAAGCTGGCTGGATCTGCTCGAGCAGCAGCAGAGCACCATCAATCACCAGCTCACCGCCAGTAAAGTCGCCAAGTGTGCTTCATCTTTACTTCTGTTGGGCTGCCTTTCCATTGGCTGAGGCATGTGCTGTGTGTGTGTTACTCTGCATATATATGCACCTCTTAGACGTTAGAACATCAATGCTACAGATCCTACCGTCCATCTGAAAGGATTGAGCCGAGAGTCCATTAGCTGAGTATGGAGCTGCAGGTGATTCAGCCTGCAGCGCTCCGATGATGCCCTGACATCTGTAAGTGGCCAAACAGCTCCATGAAGTCACAACCCCTGTGAAGACTATGCGACGTGGCGCCGTCACACCATGCCTGTACCTAGGTATATATTACATGTTTCTCTTTGTAAAAATGCCGAGTAATACAGGTACCGGCAGTATTCATTCTGCGTTCGAAAACAGGTGGTTTGTTTCCTCGGTACTTGATCAGTGGGCTCGTACGAGTACCACAGTCAGACGCCACAGTCGTTGACAGAGCCACAATTCGCATGACCGATGATCTTGGGATACATCAAACTTCAGTGGAGCATGCAAAATTATCTGAAACGCCATAATCGGCTGTCTAATCATACACAGCTACGTGTTTGAATAGTAAGTTTGCTGTCAAGATGCCATAAAAACCTAAAAGCGCCGCAGACTGGTCAATTCACGCATTGAAGCTCATTTAAGTGTGCCACGACAGTCAACTCATGTTGGTGTACATCTTAAAATAGAATGACATCCTTTATATAAAATTCTTCTGATGTGTAAAAGAAACAGACAAGACATCCTCTTCTCTTTCATCGCGATTATTCAACGTCAATCCTGGCCCCGGCTAATACTGCTAATACCAGATACTTTACTCCGATCACTCACACATCATGGCCAGAGTAGAATACATGTTAGTCGACATATATCAACCAAGAGAAGATGCCACTTTGAAGATATAAAGTCTAGCATCTCTCCCAATAGAAGGCAGTCCTCACCTACGGCACCTAGAGCCCATGAGTCGCACACGAGGCGCAAACAAACAGCGTAACAGCATTTAGAAACTCTATTCCACTTAACACAACCATGTAAGAAATGCGCAACGGCAACGTGTCGAAATCAAACCATAGGCCACGATGCCTCATTCCCGACGCCGAATTTCCTTTGGCTACAAAGGCCTACTAACAACCCCATGCAAGCGGTCAGAAGGAATACAGGCAAAAAAAAAAAAACAATCATCTCCTTTAACCGCTTGCCAAAAATTTTAGTCCAAGTTCCAAGCCTCGTCACTCCGCCCAGTTCATTCTGAATCATGCGTCGTTTGATGAGATAAAACATGTCGTTAATGTATCCCCCTTCCTCTCACCCCTTTTTCTTTCTCCACTGCAGATATCGCGAAGCAAGGGTCTTAGACAATCATTTGGGCAATACCCGCTCCGCCAAGAGTCTTGCTTCCAATAAAAGCCTGGCCCTTGAGTCCAGCAAGGCCGTAGCAAATGGCCGTCAGCAGCAAGAAAACTGCCGCAGCAATCAAGCTCGAGCTCACGATAATGGTGCTCAGAAATTGGACAATGGCCATGGTGAGGTAGGTGCCTGCTCGAATGTAGTTGGAGCTGACCTTGCGGATGAGTTCGTCGAACTTGGAGGAAGTCGGGCAGATTCTGAGCAGCAGCGGCACCTCAATAAACAATATGATGAGAGACGAGGCCCTAAAGGTCGATTAGCTGATCGTATTGGCTCAACAAGCCTTGGAGACGACTTACAGAGCGAGAGCGCAGAAGATAATCAGGAGAGCATGTTTAGAGAAGAGCGTAAAGATGTTGGACAGCCCGGTCGCGAAACAAAGAATCATGGACAAGATTCCGAGCCTGTAAAATCGAATTCTAGTTAGAAAAGTATTTCCCCAACAAACTGGCCTCTGGTATGCCACATCAGATATAGAGGGTCGTTCAAGCAATCGTCTCGCGGATGGCGCATTTCGAGGCTTACCATTGTCCGTAGATACCTGTCACTATGGTTAGCACTGACGCGGTTCCAGTCTCGACTTGTCTCCGTGATGCGCAAAGGCAACGTACTGAAATTTCGGGTCTGGAATTCTTCCTTGAGCGTCATTTTGGCGGATTATTGACGAAGCTGACCAGCAGCCAAGAAAACGGTGTATATAGCGGTGGTTTGTTCGTGATGCGCGCAATGGCCCTGCAAGTCAGGCGGCGGTTCAGAGACGGCGATCAGAGGGCGAGATCTTGCGCGATGTGGCCTGAGTCGAGATTTCGGGTGATCTGCTGATTGCGGTTGTCGATGGCAAAGAGGACACACAAAGGTGGAATGTCGACGTTGTCCAAGGGACGAGGGCGACGAGACTCTTTTGGCCAGGTTGATTTAGTACCCGTTGCGGTATAGCGGCCGAAGGAATGGAGAGGAACGAGCGAGTCGGTACGGGCGGCACGAGGTAGATGGTACGAGAGACCCTGCAGGTGAGACGCAGGGCTCGGCGGGAAAGGAGACGGCAAGAAGAGTGTGTTTGGTATTCGCGACTTGGGGCAATGTACTCCGTAGCAAGGAACCTTTGAACTTTATGTACTCCGTGCCAGCGATGGGCTGCCGATTGGACCCAGACGGCTGGGGCGCAGCTGCTGGACACAGTTGCGGCTACAGGGGTTTTTCGCACAAGCTTTTAGCGACCCTGAGTCTATTGTCTGGTATTGCCCCGAGATATCAACGAAACATCCAGTGTCGACCCTTCATTTGAAGTGCCTTTATATCAATCAGTACCTCGACAATGGATGCTCTATTTCGGTAATGGTTGCTCCATTCCTGACACATAATTCTCACTAGGCAGCAGAATTTCCATCTTCCAATCTGTTGTCCATACCCTCCCCATAGGCAACTCCAATACAATGGATGCATCACGGGCAACCTTTTGTGACGTAGGCCAGTACGTGGCAAGAGGCTGCGGCGAAGCCGTTTGTCCGTTCTATTGCAATACGAAGGAAATGTCACCCGGCGCTTGACATGAAACGTCTAGCACGTTGATAGACAAAGGTTAAAACTCTCGGCTATAGTAGGTACATGCACTCTGTAAAGTGAGTTGACTGATTGCCAACATTCAATTAGCGATTGCGCCGTGACAACCACTCTCTCGTACACAATCATGGATGGCCTACGCGAACACGGCCCGTTGATCCGGTGCCTGAGCGTTCCTTGCTTGTCCAGTGCAGGATCGTCAACTAGCACATTCATGCAGCTGCCCATCATATGTTGCACTACCCGTATAGGTACCCTGGAGCATAAACCTCAATAAACGTGCCACCTTGCCTGCACATTGAAGTTACAAGTCGTTCATTGCGAATGTTTGCCTCTCACAAGCAAAAAGCCGAATACGATGGGCTGCTTCTTACACGTGTGGAGAAACAGTCACTCCGTCCAGACTCCACCGAAACCTCCTCAACGCCGGACCGGTGCCAAGGGCTGCGGTTACATCATGTCATCAGCTCTGCCGATTGAGTGACCAGTACTCGTATCAAACTTGCTGCAACTTGCTGTCATAGCATAGCATAGCATAGCAGTACAGGTACAAACAGACATTAATCTCTTCATCCAAGTCTGGCATCCACAACATTGTACTTTTCTGCTCTTGTCTCATCTTGAGCCATTGGCTTTTAGCGGCTCCGTGTCAATCGGTACACTTTGTTCCTTATCAGCGCCCTTCACTTGAACTAAACAGTTCCCCTCCAACCAACCGGGTTCAAGAATAGCCTCACTGCCAACATGACCTTGACGGTTCTCTCAGATGACCAGGTCAGCGATATCCTAGAAACCCTGAGTCTGGATGAGCTGGAGGATTTTAGAAAGACTCTGGCCGACGCACTTCATGCCTTTTCAACGGACCTGGGTACCGACGGCTTAGGCGTTTTCCAGCAGCCGCATCGTGTCTCAACGTTGCATCCTGATACTCGGGCCACGACTCTGTATATGCCATCATGTGGTCCCTCTGGCATGGGCTGTAAAGGTATGTGGTGCATGAACTTAGAAACTCATTACATCTCAATCACACAAGTATTAACGGTGTATTATAAAGTGGTGTCCCTCACTGCTGCCGAGGCAACCAAGGACCCCAATGTCCAGAAAATCAGTCCCACAGGAGTTGTCAACCTATTCTCACCAGATGGAAAGCCCATTGGCCTTGTTCACGCCAGTACACTCACTGCTTTCCGCACAGCATTGGCCTCGCTATGCCTCGTCTATCGCCGCAACCACGTCAAGACAATCACCGTCTTTGGCAGCGGCATGCAGGCGTACTGGCATGTCCGCCTCGCCCTGATGATGAGGGGAAGCACCGTCAAGCACGTCAACATCATCAATCATCGCTTCTCGGACAGCGCCGGTCGTATTCTGAAAAAGTTTACGATTATTCCGCATGATATCAAGGTGCGCGAGGGCTGGGAGGCGGCAAAGTTCAGCATCCTGACGCCCACCTTTCATGAGTTCAACCGCCTGCAGAAGGAGTATATCCGCGCTGCCGACATCATCTACTGCTGCACTCCGTCTCAGGAGGATCTTTTCGAAGCCTCCATCCTCACAAGCCATGAAGGGAGAAAAAAGGGCAGGCTCATTGTCGCCGTAGGAAGCTATACGCCTGAGATGAGAGAGCTGCCCGAGGGTCTTCTCCAGCTCGTCACGAAGCCCCGTGAAAAGGGCCATAGGCATTTTCACAAGCATGCCGACGAAGGCGGTGTCATCGTGGTAGACACATTGGATGGGGCGTTAACGGAAGCCGGAGAGATTATCCATGCAAAGATCCCACCCACCCAACTCGTTGAGTAAGTAACCCCTCATTTCCCTCATGATAAACCCCCCTATCAGTTTGCGCGTGCCAAGCTAACGGCGATGATTAAAGGCTTGGCGAGCTTGTGATGCTTCACCGGATGGCCGTGGACGAGTCAGAGTCTGAAGCCTCCGATGTCATGTCACAGACTTCCTCCTTCTCAGAGCTGGACCTCTCGGAGAGAACCCAATCTATGAGCACAGTCTACAGCGATCTGCCACCTAGCCCTTCAAGCGCCACATCTTCGGGCCACAGATCGCCCTTTTCAAAGCACTTCCGGAAAACCTCGAGCAATTTGTCCGACAAGGACAAGGAGAAGCAAAAGGACGATGCCCTGTCGCGATGGCTGCGGGACGGCACTGTCGTTTACAAGAGCGTGGGAGTGGGCTTGATGGATCTGGTGGTTGGGACAAAGCTGATTGAGGTTGCCCAGCAGAAGAACATTGGCACGCAGATTGAAGGCTTTTGATCAAGATGGTACGGAGCAGTGTAGATGCGTTGGCATTTAGTAGCATTCAAGATTCCAAACTCGAGCAATAAAAGCATGTACTGTTTGTTAGAATTCAGGTTTCTATGAGATGTGGACTGCAAAAGTCACATTCTCTCCACACAGGATTATTTTTTGAAATTTTGAATTAACATCAGGTATTCAATATTTCTATGCTAGATTGTTCTCTGCATTCTACGAGAACATAAACAAGAGACTCGTTTTCTATTCGTACACATTCATCCCATATATACCCGCACCTATTAATCATCATCCACTTTACTCGGCAACCCAGACGGCGCTCATGCCCATACCAGTGCCAATGCACATGGATGTGTTGCCAACCTTCTTACCCGTCCTCTTAAGCTCATACAGCAGCGTCGAAACCTGCCGAGCACCAGTGCAGCCCAGGGGGTGGCCAAAGGCAATGGCACCGCCCTTGGGGTTGATCTTCTCGTGGGGGATGCCCAGCTGGTTGGCGCACCATAGGCACTGGCTGGCAAACGCCTCGTTGATCTCGAAGATGTCGACGTCGTCCTTGGAGATGCCTGCCTTTTGCAGGGCCTTGGGGATGGCCTTCCAGGGACCCTGACCCATGAGCAGGGGCGCGACGCCGACGATGGCGCCGGCGACGTACTTGCCGAGGATGGTCTGGCCGAGCTTCTCGGCGGTGGAGCGGCGCATGAGCAGCACGGCGGCGGCGCCGTCGGAGACCTGGCTGGCGTTTCCGGCGTGGATGGAGCCGTTCTTGGCAAAGGCAGGGCGGATCTTGCTCAGGGACTCGGCGGTGATGCCGTCACGGACGCCGTCGTCGCGGTCGACGACAACTTCCTTCCACTCCTCTGTCTTGGGGTCCTGGACACGGACCTTGAGGGGGACGATCTCGTCCTTGAAGAGACCCTCCTTCTGGGCCTTGATGGCCTTTTGGTATGAGGCGGCGGCGAAGGCATCTTGGGTCTCACGGGTGATGCCGAGATCCACGGCCATGGCCTCGGAGAGAACACCCATGGGGACCTTGCAGTTGGCAGCCTCCTTGACCTTCTGGAAGTCTTCGGAGAGCTCGGACACGGCGTTGGGGCTGTTCAATGTCAGTCTCGGCTACCACTAGCACCGGCAACATCGCCTCTACTCACCCATAGTTCAGGGTCATGCTCTCCACACCGGCACCAATACCGATATCAATCATACCAGCCTGGATCTGGTTCGCGACATCGACACAGGCCTGCAGGCCAGAAGAGCACTGTCTGTTGACCGCACGCACGGCCGTCTCCTCTGTGAAGCCGGCGACAAAAGCGGCGGCGCGGAACTCAGTGGCACCGGCACCCGGCGCAAGCACGTTGCCGACGGCGACGTCCTCGACGAGCGCAGGGTTGATCTTGGAGCGTTCGATGATGGCCTTTAGGACACCGGCGAGAAGGTCGCCAGCGGGGGTGTCCTTGAAGCCACCCTTGCCGCCCTTGGTGAAGGCGGTACGGCAGGCGGCAGTGACGACGACCTAGTTTGGAGATGCGGATGAGTATTTGTTGTTTTGTAGATATCATCTCGACAAGGGGAGGGAGAGAAAGGGAGGATTGCAGAGGGAGCATACATCGTCAGGGCGCTTCTCGAGGATCTTGTCGCGACCACCGGCGGTAGGGTTGCCGGAGATCTGGCCTCCAATCTGGGAAATTCTGTCGGCGGCTGTAGCAGAAGAGAGAGCGTTAGAAACCAAAACTCAAGCTGGATCAAGGATGTTGTTGATCGTCTTGTGATGAGATCACTTACCGCCCATTTTGTAATAATGTGTGAAAAGATGGGAGGAAAAGGATGGATGGGTGACTGAGATAGGAGGAAAGATAGCAGACAGAGGAAGAGATGATGTGAAAGATCTAAAAGAAGAAGTAAAAGATAAGAAATGACAGTGACGATGTGGACGGAGGATTATTATAATCAATCCGGCTGACCTCGGATGTATTGACCCTTCCAAATCCCCCAAACAGGTGGCACAAACGCTGACCAGCTCCAAGTCGGCCGAGGCATCTCCAATCGCCCAGAATTGCTAGTGCCCACCCGCATTCGCCTTAGCGCCTTTCACATGCCGATGGGGTCCTTTTTGGGGTTCCCCAGCTTTTCGCTTTTTCTTGCTCCAAAACTTGTTGCCGCTTCGTGTCATGGTCATGGTCATGGTCATGGGGCGTGTTGGTGTTTGAGTAATCAATCAATCAGATGGGCGTTTATTCGCCTTCACCTTTACTGGGTTGAGTATTATGGAGCCGGAGTACATGTGCATGTACAGTAATGAGGCCGTATTTCTCTGGCTGGTTTCGGCATCTTCCATTGCACATGACGGACAAAAGCTGACAGTACATGATGTTGGCTGAGTTGGCTTGTGAAGAAGCTGAAAATGGCTTTTTCCTAGTGGCAGCTAAATTTACCATTCATCTGGCACCGTCTTACTGGGCCACTATTGTGCCCGCATTGACGTTATCTGGAGCTTCTCAGACGCTACCGAGGCTAGATTCAATCTCAGATCCAAATCTCCAAACACGTTCATGCATGCATATTCCCGCCTACACTCGCAGTTGCTTTAGTTTAAGTGATTTTCATATTTCAATTCCATAAAAATTACTATTAACTTTGCCTTACACCGCCCATAACATCTTCAAACGCTCAGTATATATACATCACCAGCCTATCCCATCACATCACTTGGCCCTTATGCCTGGGTATCCTCCTTGCTCTTCTCAACCACCTTGTCTTCCGGTGAAAACTTCAAGCTGATGCTGTTCACGCAATGGCGCTCATCCGTCGGCGTCGAGAATCCCTCTCCCTTGAAAACGTGGCCCAAGTGACCGCCGCAGTTGGAGCAGACAATCTCCGTCCGGATAGAACCAAAGCTCCGGTCCTCGTGTCGAGTCACCGCGCCAGGCACACTGTCGAAATAGGCTGGCCAGCCGCAGCCCGAGTTGAACTTGTGAGTGGCCTTGTAGAGCGGAGCATCGCACGCAGCGCAGGTGTAGACGCCCTCCTTGGGGTAGTGCTTGTCAAACTCTCCAGTGCCGGGGGCTTCAGTTCCCTTTTCTCTGAGAATTCGGAATTGTGCTGCGGGATGTGTGTTAGTGACATGAAGTTGTAAATCGCAAAGCTAGGTAAAAAAACGCACTTGGGTTAAGAATGGCGCGCCATTCGTCCTCGGATCGCTGGTCGGGATAAGTCATGTTGGATGAGGGCTTGGATGATGAACCGAAGAAAGCGCTCAGGAATGGAATGCTAGACATAGATTGCAGGCGAACAGGTTGCAGTGCGTTGTGTCGGATCTGATGCGGGGATTTAACACGGGCGAAAGTAGACAGGGAGAAGATGAATCGTGAGAATGCAGGCACAAAGCGCATGAAGGAGATGTTGTTGATGGTGTTGATATAAACGGGGAGAGGCGACAACTTGATTGCCTTTATATGTGTTGATGAGAGATGTCGTCAGTGCTTGATTGGTTAATTGTATTTGGAAGATGTGTTACAGCCCGCAACGAGGTTTTTGACAAATCTGTCTATAGCCGCAATTGATTCCATTGCATCATCCAAATTGAGAGCCCCCACACACTGTATTATGCCATATTGAGCACTGGGACAATCAGCGCTAAGGCTTCGCATTTTGGCGTCTGGAAGACTTGGGCTTGCAAGGCTACCTGACCCAATTAATTGGAATCCTCATTGATAGCTGTTGTGGAATACAGTGCCAACTCAAACTCTACCAGTTAGGCATATTCCATATAAGTAGTATGGAGTAGGTACCTGGTGATGAAGTGGTCTGAGAGTTGTTTCAGCTCAAATATTCCATTGCTACTCTTAAGACACTATTGGGGACCATGACGTTGTAGCACACCATACTCAACCAGCCTTCTAATCAGCATCATGTGAATTATTTATTCCAGCCATATGACTTCATGATCCCTCTCTAGCAACAGAACTCATCATAACAAGCAGAAAGTGACGGCAACATTGTGAAATCCGCCCAGGTACCACCTCTCTGGCTACAGGGTAGGCTGCGCCCAATGCCACCGCTTTCCGAAGTGCTGCCGACAAGCGCTATTGATGTCTGATACAGGAGGCGGCTTTCGTGGGGTGCGGTCAACCTGCAACTTGGAAATATCCGAAGAGGCCACACACGACACTTTGCTCCAGGCTGCCGCATTTCACTCTTCTCAGCACAGCATAAGTACAAGGCAGCCGCCTCTTTAGCAATCCCGACCATACACTATTCGATTGTCCTTTTGCGAAATCTGATCCGCCATGTCGAGACGAGCCCCAAATCCCGGCGCCGAGCGGGCGGCGCAGAACCAGGCGACCATCAAGAGTCTCCTGAAGCTCGAACCCAACAAAGTCTGCGCTGATTGCAAGCGGAACAAGCGTATGTCAACCTGTCACTAACTGAACTTCAACTTCGTATCAATTCCGTCCAAAGAAACACTAATAACAGTGTCGTTCACTAGACCCCCGATGGGCCAGCTGGAACCTGGGCGTCTTTGTCTGCATTCGATGCTCCGGCATTCACCGTGGCATGGGCACCCACATCAGCAGAGTCAAGTCGGTCGACCTCGATTCATGGACGGATGAGCAGCTCCAGAGCGTGCTGAACTGGGGCAACGCGCGCGCCAACAAATACTGGGAAGCCAAGCTGGCGCCCGGCCACACGCCATCCGAATCCAAGATCGAGAACTTTATCCGCACCAAGTACGAGCTGAAGCGATGGACAATGGACGGACCGATCCCAGACCCCTCGACCCTCGATGCCGCAGCCGACGACGACGTTCCCCTAAGCCTGGTCAAGGAGAAGCAGGTCGTTGAGAGGAACGAGTCCATCAGGAAGGCCTCGATTGGACAATCCCAGGCACCGCGAAGAGCGCCTATCCCGGCCCCTGCCGTAGGAGATCTCATCGGTAGCGATGACCCTGTACCAGCGCGGGCGACTAGCGGGCCTCCCGTTGGCAGAGTCACCCCCAAGGCCGAACCCGCCCCTCCTAAGACGACTGGTACCAAGGACTCATTGCTCGGACTCGATTTCTTGGGTGAAGCCAGCGCACCGCCCCGGCCAGCAAGCACACCAGGCGTTAGCTCCTCTGGAGGCCAGTCAAGACCCGACCTGAAACAGTCCATCTTGTCACTATATGCCTCTGTCCCTAAGCCGCAACCTCCGCAGCAGCAATATCAGCAGCAGCATGGATTTGGAGGCCCGGTCTCCCCAACAATGAGCCACCACTCCCCCCAGGGCTCAATGGGCGGCTTCAATGATGCCTTTGGCAACTTGAACCTGGCAGCCGCCAAGCCGGCACCAGTCGATCCCTTTGCGAGCTTTGGTACGAGAGCGGGAGCGTCCCAAGCAAACAACAGCAATGCATTTGGCGGCCTGAGTGGAGGCAGCTTCTTCGACTCGAAGCCTGCGCAATCTCACCAATCCAAGCCCTCCAACTCCAGCTCTGGATTTGGCGGATTCGGGGCCTTCTCATCGCCTGTGGCCGCTGCCCCGGCCGCCCCCAAGGCGTCATCTGCCATGGATGATCTCTTCGACTTCTCCGCGCCCGCCACCCAGCCGGTGTCTCCGCCAATTGCCCAACCGAGCGTCCCGGTGTCCAGCTCCGTCTTCAACCTCTCCTCTCCCCAGAACAAACCCGCTGCTCCCGTGCCTGCGCCTGCGGCTGCACCAAGCTCGGCCGCAGCCGTGATTGGTGGGGCCAACTTGTCGGGAGCTGATGTCTGGGGTGGGAATGAGTGGAGCAGCTCAACGACGGCCGCTCCGGTGGCCCAGAAGAGCCCTTCGCTGCCAAAGCCGGCTTCGACCAGCCTTGGGTGGGAGGGAGCTTCTTTTGCCAACACGCCGATTGTTCCCGGATCCAACGGTGGCTTCAACCCGGCCCCCAAGGTTGCCGCCGATGAAGAATTTGGTGGCTGGACGAGCAGCACTGGACCAACCACCTCTGGCACAGCGGCCAAGGGAGGCTTCGGGGGTGACGAGGATTTGTTTTCAAACGTTTGGCAGTAATATTGCTTCTCTCTATATATTTTATAATGACGAGCTGTGTGCAGGACCAGGAGGGGAAGGGGACGGTTTAATTAACGGAACTGCACCATTGGGTAGGGCGGGCATGTTACTGGGCGTTTGTTATGCATGTTAGGAGTCTTGTAGATTGCAAAAAAAGGAGGCATAGAGCTGCGCGGTCATGGCATCCCTCGTGCCTGTGGTGATGAATCTATCTGACCTGTTTACGTCTTGAAGTATGATATAATTGATAATGCCTGTCCCAATAATGTATTTATTGTTTTAACAGAGATAGAGAAAAAAAAAGAAAAGAAGCCAATGCTTGTAAAAACTCCCCGTAGCACGCCAAGGGTATTGTCTTTGAAGTCCGACTGTACTTTGTATATCCTAAACGACAATCACCAAGCGAAAAAAAAAAAACCACCCCTTTCCACTGCCCAACAGGTAAATCCGTTCTATGCCATGTCCCCATCTTTAGAAGATCCACTTGATGCCGTAGTAGAGTATTAAAAACGCCCCAATGATGATGGCTGAGAGCTTTATTATCGCAACGTTGTTTCCTGAAGCGGCCATTCGCGTTAATCTGTTTGCGGAGCCTTTGACTTGGGAGGCCATGGATGTGAATGTGTCGGTCTGGAGGAGAGAATCATGTTAGCCTTGGTTCGAGGATTTTGAGTGTGAATACAGGGGGGCGGGGGCTGCTTTTGCACGTACGGTGTTGTCGATGACGTCTTGGGCGCGGGCGTTATCGTAGATGTCGACTGTGACGCCGCGCAGGGCGGTGACTTTGGAGGAGAGCTCTTCCAGACGAGCGTTGTTCTGGCGCTCGCGCTCGTATGCTTCGGACATGGTGGGCGGTTGTGTGGAAGGGGGGGTTCGAAGGTTCGACGAGGATGTGAGCGTCTACTCTCTGCTGAACTCGCACGCTTTGTCTGCTTGGAGCGCTGTGATATCGCGAAAGAATGTCTCGTCGGTACGAAGGGCAGATAGCCTCGTTAGGGAAAACCGGGAGGGTGAGGCTGGATGTGCCCGTCAAAGGGAAGCTGTTTAACAGTGTGTGATTCTCGAAGTTCTCTCGAAGCTGCTATTGGCTGCTTGTCGGCGCGGCGCGAAAGGGAAAGATTGTAGCGAGTCGGGAAGACAGAAGAAAAGTCAGTTGGCAAATGGATGACGATGGCGCCGAGGCTCAGATTTGGTGAAGGTGAATGGTTGATGATGATGGTGGACGAGATGGATTGGACCAGAGCGCTGGGGGACTAGCGCTGGTTTCAAGTGGCTAACCCCTGTGCTGCGTTTCAGCGCTCCAGTGCTCTTTTGGCCCAGTGGGCGTTAGTGGGATTGGGGATTTTAAGCACCAGATGGGTCACGGTTGCATGCGCACCGCCACTCACGCCACGCGGCCGGGGCAAATATTCAGGCCTGCGGGGCCGGCATGCCGAGCTGGAGATGCGCTGTGCAAGTTTGATGGATGCTTAATGCTTACCGATTCGGGGGTTGTGTGATTTTGTGGTTGGAAGGGATTCGTAATGGTCCGGTTGGTTTACGTATAATAGGAAGAGCGTCCAGCGAGTGAGTTGTTTGCTTGTTTGTGCTCCCCTTTCTCTTCCTTTGTTTCCCCTCTCTTGTTCTGTATTTTTGAGGTTCTCGCTCACTCACCTTGCGGCTGAGTTGACGACAGCGTTAAACAGCTCCAGACACAGCACCTGGCTCCCTGTAACAGGCTCAATCCAATCCTTCAGGGCCTTCTAGCGCCCATACGGCATCAATCAGGCGCCGCAACTGCCTGCAAGCGCTATCGGATCCTCCAGTACCCCATACCTCCGCCTCGTGCCGAATCGACGCACCCCAACAGGTACCTCCGACTTGCGCCTCCCTCCACCCCGCCTGGCTGCCTGCTAGCAGTGCTATATTTCCAAGGTCGTCACCTTGCTGACGCACCACCTTCTCTCTTGGACCCGATCTTCGCCTCTGTGTGGTTGTGCTTGATTTTTTTTTTATTTCCTCTCTTTTATTCTCCGGCTTCCGCCTTCAACTGCAGCTTCTGGGAGAACGGCCTCGCGCAGGCACACTCGGTCAAGATGGGTATCAACAATCCTCTCCCGGCCTCCATGGCATGTAAGTTAATTCGCGCGCCGACTCTACGTCATTAACATCTTGCTGTCTGGCTTGTGGCGGCTTGCCCTTGTCGCCACGTTCCTGGTCAACAGGATGAAGATGGAACTTCTGGCCAAGCTTGGAAACTGACTCTGTTTTTCTTCTCTCTCATAACAGCCGAATGCAAGAAATGCGGAAAGATCCTCTCGTCGTTCATCAATCCGCGGCAGGCCTTTGGCCCCGAAAAGGTGATTCCGCCCTCGATCCTGTCCAACGCAAAGGGCCTCGCCATCATCACCGTCTTCAAGGCCGGATTCCTCGGATCTGGTCGCTTCGGCAGTGGGCTCGTGGTCGCTCGACTCCCTGACGGAACCTGGAGCGCTCCCAGCGCTATTGGCACCCTTGGCGGCGGATTTGGCGGACAAATCGGCTTCGAGCTGACGGACTTTGTCTTCATCCTTAACGACACCTCGGCCGTCAAGACTTTTGCGCAGGCTGGCTCCATCACACTGGGAGGCAACGTGTCATTGGCTGCGGGCCCTGTCGGTCGCAATGCCGAGGCCGCCGGCGCAGCTTCGCTCAAGAGCGTGTCGGGCATTTTCAGCTACTCCAAGACCAAGGGTCTGTTCGCCGGTGTCTCGCTGGAAGGCTCGGCCATCATTGAGCGTCGTGATGCCAACGAGAAGCTGTATGGCACGCGCTACACAGCGCAGCAGCTGCTTACTGGGACTGTACCGCCTCCGCCGCAGGCCGCGCCCCTCATGAACATTCTCAATTCGAGAGTTTTTAGTGGCATGAGGCTCGGCTCTTCCGACGACACCATGTACAACGATATGCCCGTATACGACGACAACCATGACGATGTCGTGTGGGAGGGCCGACAGGGACCTGCGTATGGTGAAGGCCAACAGAACCCCCGTTCGAGATCAAACACCTGGCAGGACGATGTTTATGATAGGCCGAATTACAATGCTCCATCACGCTCAAACACGTTTGCGAGCAGGGGATTCGACGATGATTACAGGTTCCAGGACAGACCTCCTGAGAAAAAGGTTGGACCTGGCCGTCCCACTGCGCCCAAGCCTGTTTTCGGAGCTAAGCAGGCTACATTGAAGTCGAACGAGGCCGTGGCACTGTTCAACTTTGACGCAGATCAGCCCGGTGACCTGGGCTTCAAGAAGGGAGATGTCATTACGATATTAAAGAAGACAGATAGCGATAACGACTGGTGGTAAGTTTTCACATGTTTCTGACTGCATAGAACACACAATTCTAACGCTATGATACCAGGACCGGCCAAATCGGAACAAGGCACGGCATTTTCCCCAGTAACTACGTTAAGATGAAGGAGTGATGAGTTGGACCCGATACCTGTGATACCACAAAGATTGCTGCTTTTTTCTTGTTCTTCTTTCCTTCTCCGTTATACATTTATATTTTCTTGGAAAAAGGGCTCCAATTGGAAGGATACCAACTTGTTTTAACACGTTATATCTCCTTGGGTTGAATTGATCGTTTTCTTTCCATCTTTCTCTTCGCGCTGTTCCTTTGGGATTTATGAAGAGTTTCTTTGTTCTCTTTTGTCCTTTTCTGATGGATAGCCGTGCTTTTTGGTGTTGTTTAGCAGGGGGGAGGAAGAGTTTTATGGTGATCGACAGGCGTAGGGGTTAAGAGAAAGATTTTCTGAGAAAGAATGCTATTTACAAAGTTGACAACTCTTCGAGACGATATTGCCTAGCCAATTATTGGGTTGCATGTCTTACGGCTGTAATCATCGGCAAAAAAATATTTTGTTCATTGATTCTCCTTGCCATGTTGTCCATCCCCATTCCCATCATAGTTGTAGGTGATAGTACATTCAGAGTGGATTTGCTCGATGACACGGAAATGTGCGTTGCCTATAGATATTGGCTAGATTTAAGAATGAACAAGCAAAAGAGAATAAAAACTTACTGCGGCGAACCCGTTTTGTTGGGGCACTTTTGTGCAATATGATCAAATTGACGGCATCTGCGGCATCGCTTCCCTCTGTGTGGGTTGTCGATAAGACCAAGTCACTGCTCTTGTTCTGTCGTGACTTGAGTCTCTCTTACAATGTGATTGAATTGCTTGCATTTTCGACATTGTTTGTCTTTGAACGGGTGTCGATAAGACCAAGTTCTTGCATTTTCTCGGTCGTATCTTGAGGATCTTGAGCTGTTCTAAAGTATTAGCACGTACGCGACAGTAAATGGAGAACAAAGCTGGACATGTCACTGTACTTATACATTTTGATAGGTAATATATAGGGTATATATATTAGGAAAACTAGAGATGAACTGTCTTTTTTCGACTCAAGAGTCAACCCGGCCAAACTTGGGAGACGAGTCGAGAATGTCTTCGAGGTTATTTTCTTTCGCCCCCTCTTTCTAGACAGCCTCCTCAAGATGAGAAGAAATAGAGCCAGGATTAGAAGAAAAAGATTCGGAATTCTCAACATTTTATGCGAATAGATGATTTTCTTTGGCTTTTGTCGATAGTACTGAGTATTGGTGATGAAAGAAAGATACTAGGTGTATTTGACAGAGCAGAGGCGGTTTATATCATGTAGATACTCAGAGAACAGGTGTCTATCTATGGGCAAACAAGTTTTTGAACGTCTTTGAACGTCTACGTTTTATAATTAGACATAGATAGAAATCGATTCGCGGATTAGCAGAACAAAGGATTCTTGAATGGCAACGGTGGCCAATCATTTACTTGTTCGTATGCTTTACGCGCTGTAAGAAATTGTCCCTTTTCCATTAGGATTCACTGTTGACGCATTAAAAAACAGGCCAGATTACACTTGATGCAGCACTCATAATAGCAACAATGGTATATTTCTCTCTAGCTAATCCCCACTACATCCACATTCTGCTTCGTTAGTGTAGAGAAATAGCAGTCTATTTCTATCATCAAGGGAAGCTATTCAGAAAAGAGCAAAAGGAAGAAGAAAGAAACAGCAGAAGACATAGGAAAGAAAACAGCAGAAGACATAGTCTTCTATAGCAAACGGACTACAGGGCTGTTGCGGCTTGCAACAGGAGGAGGATCACATGGATCCGTGATTCTCAATAGTTGGAATCGAACCTCTCAAGGGAACTAACCTACCCGGCGCCAGGTCTCCCATTTGGCTCCTCGATTCGACATGGCCGCTTGATCATACCATTTGAGACGTGCCATGGTCATCTTGACCTCGCCCAAAGCCGCCAAAACGCCCTCAGATGTCACCGATGCGTTTTTTGCAACGGTCTCGACATTGACAGGAAGTTGGAGCTTGTCCAGCTCAGTGGCCCAGTCCGCTTGCTCGAATGATGCAATCATCGTCCATATCTCATTCCATTGCTTGAGAGCAGCAATGTATTCGGGGGCGAATCCATTCAAGCGACCGAACATGTCGCGGGTATTCGTATTTAATTGCAACCGGTCATTATGGGACCACTTCCAGATGACCATTTCGGTTTCATCGTAATAGGCGATTTCGAGGACGCAGAACCTACCGTTGAGCGCCTGGTAGATTTGTCGGAACTTCCGTTTGGTCTTGGATTCTTGATGCTTATCGGGAGCAATGCCGGATATCGCTCCGTAGAGGAGGAAAGAGGTCTGGCCATGGTCACCGATCTTGAGACTCATTTCGCGCTGGTTGGCTGTCGTAATTCTTGGTGTGTTTGAGTGTTTGAATCTTTGCTGTATGTGTCGATGGTGTTGAGTGAGATTGACGGAAGAGAAGTATCGAGTTTGCTTAGCAGAGAAGATGCGGTTTATATAGACAATCAGAGAACAATTACTCCTCCATGAGAAGATGAACGTCTTGAGACTTCATTGACTACATGAGGATGAACGTCTTGAGACTTCATTGAGCGCATGGGGGTGAACATCCATCTGCGGATCAGGAAAACAAAGGATATCTTGAACGCTGTGCTGCCACAAAAGACTTGGAATAGGACCTTGAGTTCACCTATGCCGCATCGTCAACTCGTATACACTGGTACAGCCGCCGCCTAAGGGGGGAGGGTGTGTGTGTGATTGATGCATCTTTCTTTCATTCAATTACGCTCCGTGTGTCCTGTGTCTGCCATCGTGTCTTGAACGGGAACACTCTGGAACTAGCCACAATGACTGTCCCCTTGGATGACCTTTCCGGCTCCTTGTTTGCTCCATTCACTTCGTCACCTTTACAAGATATTTTGGGTCTCCGGATGATGGTATTTGACATTTTGTGCGCGTATGAGAAGAAAAAGTAAGCTGGTTGACACTTGACAGAGCGCTCATATTAGCAACAACAATGTATTTCTCTCCGCAATAGCTTACAACATCCTCCACGTTCAAAGGCTACTGGTACCTAGTTGGAATAAACGTGCCATAGAAGCCTAGGATCTGTGATATCCTCAAGATATACCACACGCAACTTGATACCTTCCTCTTTATTCTCTTTTGTGGGCATCTCTTCGGCCTTAAGCCCCATGTTTGCTATCTTACTTATCGCAGCCCCAACTTCCCCCTCTTGAGCGTTTGCAATCTCGACCCATGTGTTCTCCCATTTCCGGTAGAGTCGTTGAGATTCCACGGTTTCGTTTACCTCTTTCAATTTATCGAAATCCTCGCTCCAGAACTTATCCACGTCAAGGGACCAGATCCAGAGAATCTGTTTCTTTAGACTGTGGAACACTTCGATAACATGGACGTCCTGCTTCTTCTTGATGCCCTGCTTCTTCTTGATACCCGGCCTATCCACTAGATTGTCGCCCCTGTAGAAGGTTCCAGCTCCCATTTCGTACTTGGTAGGATAATCTTCGATCCCCATCCCCATGAAAAATTTGGTAACCATGAGGGAATCGGACTCGCCAAAGCTATAAGTATTGGGTTGATGCATCGATCTAGTCGACAGCAACATTTTGCTTGTTTGCACGACTACGTGAACTTTATTATATTTGCAAATAATGTTAAGAGTAATCGATGACGAGCTTCATTATTCTTGAACTCTAGGGGGTAACTGAAGTTTATATAGGTAGATCAATAGCAGGCAACTATATGCCAATGAATCAATAAGCGTCTTTGAACAAAGCAAACTGAACAGCAGTATCTGCTTTATGAAAACAAAGGATGTATTAAAGGCGTACAAGCGCTTAACACTTGGCCAATGATCTTATGTTTGCCGGTGTCGCATGATTATCTTCTCATCTACGCCGCCTTGGCCTCCTAATGACGCGTAATCTTGATATTTCCTTTTGTTAAGAAAGGAAAACCTTCTTCCGGCGTCTGAAAGGACCTATCCCGCAATGTATCCGAAGTAGCCTTGATATCAGCCTTATTAGCCAAATTTTCTAACCCCATGCCCCATTCCACATTCCTCCACCTCTAGCCCTCCAAGTGTCCTCCATAGAGGGCCCAATTTCTGTGAACATCTCAGAAGGCATCACTACAGACAAAATTGCCGTATCGGGGGAAACAATGATTACTTGGGGGCCTTGCGGGCGCCTAAGAGCTGGCCAGTGTTTATGGTTGACCAGTTGGGGGACTCTTTTCATCCTATGTCGGCTTTTCAGTAACCAAAAATACATCGTGAGCAGGTCCAAGTACCTTAGGCAAAGGTCTCTTGTTCTACTGTACAAAAACTCCTGAAAGAAACAAAAACACGTGCTATAATCGCGTGACCTGGTGAGTGGGTAGAATGAGGAGGAAACAGAGCTTTGTTTCGTAGAAATAGGCAACAACAATATATTTTTCTTCGTGATAACGTATGACATCCTCCAGACCACAGTATTGCTAAGTGAAATACAAACTCCGAATATTCCCATCACTACATGTACTTAACGTGTCTACTTGTTTGATGTGCCCAACGTCTTTATTTTGTGACAGATACGATAGCCAAATGGATGCCCGTCGCAACATCCTGCTTTGTGTCCAAGACTTCAACGTGCCCCAGCTCCGGTATCTCGTTCAATTTGGCCTGCAATTCCTCCCTTGTCCCGAAATTTGGTTCCAAAACTTCACCTTTAGGCGCGTTCTTGAGTTCCAATCCCGCGAATGCAATCTTCTTCCATCTCGCTTCCCATCTCACAAGCAACGCCATAGATACCTCGTCTTTCGTTATCTCGTTAATGGCCCACCGTTCACTCTCTTGGAACTTATCCACATGACGAAACCAGACCCAGAGAATCTGTTTGTGTGGCGTGTCGAACACCTCGAAGATATGGATCATTTTTTTCTTGTAGTTGTTGCCTCTGTAGAGGACTCCGGTTCCCTGGTCGCCTACGGGATCGTTTTCTTGAAGTGCAACGAGGAGATCATCAATCATGAGACCGTCGGAGGCGCCAAAGTTGTAAGAATCGTTCAAATCCGCCATCTTGTATGCGTCTATGGATGTTCGAATTCTTCTCGTCTGTGTAGAAGGTGTTTAGAGTAGTTGGTGATGAGCTTCATTATGCTAACAATCCACGGCGTAGATGAAGTTCATATAGATGAGCAGCAAGAAGCTTCTTGTCTGAGAATCTGAGAACAATTTTGAACGCATTATGAATGACAAAGGCTGCCAGGTTGAGAAAAAGGATGTCTTGAACAGTGTACGAACGCCAAAGAACTGATCAATGTTCACGAGAGTGGCGATTAAGGGGTTCTTGTCATCTCAAGTCCGCCTTTTAGCAACAATAGTGTATCGAGTGAACAGGTACAAGCACCCTAGACCAAAAACAAAAATTGTGTACTACATCCCTTTTGAAGATAGGGAGACGCATGTGCTACGATTGTGCGGCCTTATGAGTGAACAGAATGAAGAGACAAAGCTTTTATTTTATTTTTGAAGTAGTGAATAACTTCTGAATCGTAGTGATTGTGATACACGCTGGTAACATGACAAATAAACAAAAGCCTCATTCTTATAAGTGTGGTATACAAAAAAGGATCCTAGAATAAGGCAATGATTGCTTTGGTGCAAGTCTGGTTAACGCCTCACCTGGTAAATAATATGCATTATCTCGAAAGCTTCACTTGTATCATTGCGTTCGCAGAGCACATTTGTGTGTAAATAAAATTTATTGATAACCAACGTCACAGGTATCTCTTAATCCTCGGGACCAATCATCCACAGAACCTCCATAACCATAAGATAAACCTCACTGGGTCCAAGGGTCCGTCCACGAAGGCTAGAGTGAATCGGCGTCCTCTGTGAGATTCACCCGTCTCCCAACAAGGTAGTTGAATCGTCCATGCATGAAGACCTGCCACGCCTTCATCTCCGGGGTATCTTCTAGATATACGACAACAGATCCTCCTTGATAAAACTGCTCTTCTGTGTGTGCCATGTGCATGTGTACTAGCTCACATATGTGACATCGACTGCAGTTAAACTTGGCATTTCCTGTAATGAATTCTCCAGACAGAGCAACGCGGCCATCTGGCGAAATCTTGAAATCCGTCTTCGGTCGGCTGAAACTAAAGACAAGGAAGTGATAGCGCTCGGAGCCGGCAATTTCCAAGATTTTGATGTCCGGGCTGTCCTTGTCCTCTTGAATATACCTGAAGAAGGTCGAATTCGAATTGGTCACTTCATAGTCTTCTTTGTGTTCTGGTGAGAGGTCCAAAGCCAAAAGGCTGTCGACTTTGGCGGAAGGATGCAAGGGGAGCATTGTTGCTGATTGACTGCTGTATGATGATGTTGTAAGAGTGGGTTAGACGTAGCGCGGATTTGTTTGTTGTGATCGAGGGCAGGATATATAATGTTTCTGATGAGGAAAGTGCCAGATTAAATAGGAAGCCAGCACCAACCATGTTCATATACTGGGCAGAAACTTTCAGGTTGAGATGACGGACTGTTCCTTTTTTTCCTTCAGGAATTTTGCTTCTAAAGGATCTGTGTAGTTCAACCAGTTGTGGGGGCAGTTCAACGAATGATCTCGGATTTGCATCTTGAACAAACACTAGACTTGGTCCATATTTCAAGCATCGAATATTGAAACCGAGTTTGACAGCATCAATACATGATTACTCTTTTAACTGTGTTGGCAAGGCAAAGTCAAATGCGCAACTCATATGTATTATTCATGGCCCATACATGCCTCTAATCCGAGGTGCTGAGCAATCTATTTCATCGCGTCCCACAGAGCTACCATCAGCGATCGCTCTTCATCCTCCTGATACTATGACTTCCCGTTGAGAGGTTTACTCTCCATAGCAGTGACAAGAAAGCCGTTTTCTCTACGCCCGTCAAACTCATACAGCTGTAGATCGTTCAGAAATACGAATAGTGGTTCAAATATAGATGTAGAAACTTCATCGAACTTGTCTGGAAGATGTAATCTCGATACATCGACGCAGTGTTCGTCAGAAGTTGGAAAGGCTGCTTTCGGTCGATCATAACACCATATAAACTGGTTGTTCTGACGGCAAGCAACTTCGGTGATACCAATGATTGAGTCGTCCGTATTGGAGTACTTTATAACCCGGAAACAGGCTACAGCGCCTGGTGAGCAGTTCCAAGAGTAGATCCTCATCGAAGCCCAAAGAATGGAACAAGATGAGCTGGTGGATGGAATGTGGATGGGATGCCAATCTCTACTAGGTATAGGTAGTCTTCTAACGTAGAGAATTACTTAAAGTTTTAGGGAATCATTGAGCAACTACTATGGTACAATCGCAACTATTATCCTTGAAGTACAAGAATTGCATTAATATATCGCAGCGACTTGAGTATCGAGCTGGATTCATGTGTAGCGGAAACAACAGGGGCGAGTATCTCCTATTCATAATAAGAGAGCAATGCTTTTATCACAATCTCTACTTCTAGCCCTTGAAATATCTCCCAGAGTTGCCACGGCTCGCAATTACATCTATTCTCCGGAATCTTCCCTCCTTATCGTTCTCCCCCATCTTCCCTCCTTATGCCAGGCCCTAATGTCTTTAGGGGTACCTTTAAGCTCGGTATAACTCTCGGACTTCTCATAATGTTCTTTTATGCGATCGAATATTTCTTCAGCATTAGGCGTATAAATACAGGTACCAGTGAGATTGATGCGGCCGTCAGACGATGTTGGAAGGTGCCACTTGGGCTCAGTAAAGACCCAAATGAAGGTGCCGTCTGAACAAGTAGCCCGTTCCAAGAAATGGGCTTCTGAGGCGTCTTTATCGGATAGTATGAAGATCCGAAAAATTTCGGCGTCCCATAACTCGCTCTTAAAATAGTCATCGAAGATGTCCTCATATACTTGAACTCTCCGATCTTTCACTGGTTCCCCGAAAAGATCAAGGAGATCAGAAGGATCAAAAACTGACATTGTAGGTGGATACTTTGTGATGAATAAATGTGGCGGTGGTGGTCGATGAGTATTTCGTAGGTTTCTGTATTCTTAGAGTTGCGAATGAAGAGAGTATTCAGGAAACTTCTGAAAAAACTCTGTGGCTTTTATAGATGGCCAGGAGACTTAGCAATCGCAGGCCAAATAAGTCTATCATAAGATCCGGAAAGACAACAAAGAGCTACTTCATACATCATGAAACGGAGTCACGAGGGTCAAGCAAACATGTCAACGACTATGATTGGGTAAGGGGGCCTAGAGTAACGCTCGGGTCGTCTTGCACAGACTTCTCAAGATGAACAGACAGACATTAGACAAAGAGGAGACATTGGGCTTCACATCACCGGCCATTGCTACAAATCATGTGCCATTATTTCTTTCAATCAATTCGTTTCAAGTGGGTAGACCCGAAACAAAGAAAAGGTCCTATTTCTCTACTAATGCCAAAGGCGAAGGATAGTCCGACTATATCCACAGCCACACCGAACAAAGAGTCTAAAACCCCCCTTCTCGGTTGACCCCAGCCGTCATGCTTCCCTCTCCGTCTTCACCTTGGCCTCTACCTTGATCCTAAACTCCATACTACGGTCAAATTCAGTCTTGCTGTCGACCTCCGTCTTGATGTTGGCCTTTGCCTAGATATTGACCCATATCAAACCCGGCAACTTCTTCACGCACCATGCCAATCTGTCGTGAGTCTCCCCATACTCTTCAAGAACGACGCAACGCTCATCCTCAAGGCCTTGACCGGCGCGTCGGTGCTCCTCCAACTCGTTAACAAGGATCCATAATACCTGATCCATTTCTGTCTCCGAGAGATAAGACGACCCATGACGAGCCCTAGGCCACCTTATTCGCTCCGTCTTCAAGACTTGCTTCTTCCACGCAAAAAAGCAGTCTTCGAAACAAGCTACTTCAGTATGGAAGTCGAATTCGCCCCAACTAGGGTAGCTGTCCATCCTGAAGAACAGCGCTTTAGATAGGTCGAAGTTCCTGATGTAGTAGGGAACTCCATCTCTGAGTGCGAGTAGAGAGTCGACCGGGACAATTGATAGAGGCATTACTGCTCTTGTTAGAAGGTGAAGGACGATTTTAGTTTGTTTATATGTGGACTCGGAAGTTTTGTATGAAGAAGCGACTGCAGCACGGTTAAGCTCCTTGGAAGCCGTGGGCGAGAGGCTGTTATATAGAAATCGGAGCCGGCCATAAGTCAATCTGTGTGAACAAGGTACAAATGTAGAAAGCAGTGTTCAACGAACAAGCTTTCGTGCAGATTGAACAAAGACGAAGAACATGGTGTGACCGTGTCCTCGTTTGAATGTACGATTTGTTCAGAAATGGATTACACGACATGGAGATAAATTCGTCACCCAAGTAGACAAAGTGGAAAGGGGCCTTGTCAGTCCAATTCCAACAGCATTGCGCACTCTCATATGACACCTGTAGCCATGAATCAACCTTTATTCAATATTTCGTCTGTGATTACATGTAACTGGCTTGCTCCAATTCACTCAACCAAAAATCTCTCCGTGCTGCATCAATCTGCTGCAAGTAAAACCGGGCGCACGCGGCCTCGTCACATCCTCGACCAATATCTGCGGTGCACTGATCTAGAAGCTTCGATGTTGTTTTATTCAGCCTCTCAAGTAATTCGTTATCAGCCACGAACATGGAGGGCAAATCATCTATTTCACAAGCGGAATGACGCATTGCTGGTATCTCAGTTTGAGTATCTGTTGGGTGAGCTGGTGTCGGTTGCACATTGGTTTGTGATGGACTGGGTCTATCTATTTCTGAATCGGAATGCAAAACTCCCTCTCTTAGTATATTCGAATCGCTCTTACATCGGCCCTGCTCCCTGTTTGCTCGTTTCTGCACGGACTGTGATTTGGGCGTCGTGCTTTTTCTGTCCCTGACAAAAGGCAAGTTGCGAGTTCGAGGCATCAATGCGCGAAAATCTTGTGTAGATTGCAACGTGTACGAGACATCGGCTTCATTAGTAGCTTGACAGTCCTCCGCTGTGGAAGTAACGGTGTCTTGGCTTGCTTGCGGGGTCTCTTGCGAGCATGCTGAGTCGTAGTCATTTATACCCATGCATATCGGCTGCCGCCAGGGTTGCGACGATGCGTTCGGATCGGATTCAGATCGATTACTCAGCAAAGAACCTGTATCTTTAGCATTCGAAAAGTCGCTAGATTGACTACTCGGTAGTGGAGACATGGGAGATGTATCTTGGCTATTAATGTCGACGGTGTTTCGCAGTGGAGAGCTCACTCGGGGTTGGTACATATTGCTGTGGTGGCCGAGATACGATTGATAAGGATTTTGATAGGGAGCGTAGGTGTTTCTTGGCATCATCTGGTATGCTGACTGCTGTGATAGGCCTTGTGGCGGAGATTGAAGAGGTTGATATTGTGAATCTGCTGACTGCAGTTGAGTAAGCGGCAGATCGGAATTTAACATTGAAAGGAAGGAGAATTGCGATTGTGTTGGCGAGCTTTCATGTCTATCTAATGGAGTGATGGAGCTCAGTCGCGGTGCAAAATCGCTGTGCGAGGGTGTTGGATATGATTGACAGCGAGCTAGACTTGTAGCAGGAGCGTGGGGCGGGTCGGATATGCCGTCCTTGACCTGGAACCCGAATTTCTTCAGGGCGTATATGATGACGTTAAGGTCTCGGGTTTCTTTAAAGGTAAATAAAGTAGTTTGCTTCTTTTGATGAATTTGAATACACATCCGGTGGGAAGGCCTGTCGATGGTGATAGTTTCCAGTATGTTGTTGGATGATGTGATAAGTTCGGTAAGCTGGATGGATAGCTACTGTTGCCGTTAGATTCGCACAAAACCAGTGGGTAGGAAATCAGAGATGGAGTAAAAACATACCACCCGCTGCAGTCCCAAATGCGATTGAAGCATCATGTCGTTTGCATCTCCGGCTATGGCCCTTCGTGCTTCCAGGGTAGCAGTCAAGCAGCTCTCTAGCTGGGCAGCATCGTAAACAGTGGAAGTGGATCCATCGTGGATCTCTAATCGCCGCAGAAGGCAGCCAGACAGCGGAGTTGGTGCGAGGGGCATAGCTGGAGATGCTCTTTGCTATGAGAGATTGACTTTTCGAAGGCGGCTTCAAAAGAAGGAGTATGGAAGAAAAAAGAAGAAGAAAAAAAAGAAGAACAGAAACAAAGAAAAGAAACAATCATTAGTCATTAGTTCAACGTGGAAAAAAAAGCAAATGCTCACACTTGGTGATGCAGCAAGGCCGTTAGTTGCTTGATCTAAGATGCAGGCACCGCGGAAAGGGAGCTACCATGGCAAAACTCCGATTGGCCACAGGCGGTGGGCGCATCTCACGTGCAGATAAGATTGCCCGTTCGCCAGTCGATTTTCGTCGCGCCGCGCCAAACCACGATAGTCCGAGCCTTGTTCGTTGTTCAAGCACGCGAGGCGACACTTGCCGACGACGGTTTCTCTCCTCCTGTCGCCAGAGCTGCGAAAGACAATCTGGAGGGCCTGGAGAGACGGATCCGACATTCGACCGAGGCACCGCCTTTGACTCAGCAGACACGATAACGGCGCATCTCCGACCCAAGCCCGCGCCGAGATTGACAAACGCGCAAGGCAAAGCTGCTACATCGATTGGCCAGCAGCTCTGGGCCGGCATCGCTCAATTCGGCACACAGCTTCGGCATCGGTTTTTATAGACACAGGAGATCTCAAGAGGGCTTCAAGCATCATCCGCGAATATGACTTCTTCCCCTCAGGAGGTGCCGTTGCACGCCATCGAGAGGACGCCCGAATATGAAGACTTCATGACCAAGCTGCGAGACTACCATGCAAAGCGAGGAACGACGCTGGATCCAGAACCCAAGGTTGGCATGATCCACCTGGATCTGTACAAGGTCTTCAACCACATTGTCGCCAGCGGTGGATATGATAAAGTTTCGGAGGAGAAATTGGCGTGGCGGCGCATGGCAGCTGAGCTTGGCCTTCATTCAAATAACGAGGCATCGACGGCCTTTGCTCTCAAGGAAAAGTTCTACAAGAACCTCGCCGCATACGAAATCAGCACAGTCCATGGCAAAGAGCCGCCGCCCAAAGACATTCTGGAAGACGTCACAGCCAAAGGCGCAAGTCTGTTGACGCGCACAAGAGAAAACTTTCGCGGCAAGCGGGAAAGCAACGTCGGCGCTACGGACAGCGCTGCGTCTGGCGATGACGGCACTCCAACCCAAGAACGGCCAGCACCAGACCCTGCCGCAAGTGCTCGAGCTTCCCGCGGTCTTCGCGAGGCTCCTCCTCAGCGGGTCATCTTCCAGCCCGATACAGGCCCGGCCCGATCTACAAGACAGGCCTCCAACCAGCAGGCAGGCAACTCGGCTTCGCCAGCGGTAAACCACGTACATCAAAACGCTCCTCACCATCAAGCTGCCCATCCGATGCCACTAATGGCCATCCATAACAACTCACGGGGGCCCTCGATCCTACACCACCCCCCAAACTCCGAAAACACATCACATTTGGTTACATCCTACCAACCGAAGCCGATGAAGCCGCTTCAGCTGCGTCCCGTGGCAACTCCGAGCAACACGCCGAGCGAGTTTTTTAAAGCCAAGCTACCGCATAGATTTGCGCTCGATCCTGCGAACAGACAGCCCATGCAACCCGGCAGTAAGTTTGAAACATGCCATATTTTTCTCTGAGAGATGTTGTTCTAACGCGTTTGGATTTGAAGCTGGTTTTGATGGCCCCAACATTTATACCCGATGCCTAAATGCTCTCCGTTCTTGTGTCCCCGCGGAGCAGGCTTTTGCGCTCAATCACCTGGTGAAGATATCATTTGAACGAGGTGATAAGTACAAATTCGACTCTTTCCCGGGATTGGCCGAGGGCCTTGTGGAGAAGGCGCTGCAGATTGGCAACCTCTTCTACCATGTTAATTGGACGGTCTCCTGGGATTCTTTCGCCGAGTCAAACGATATTGGCTGCCTAGATGGCAATTACGGCACACAAGACATCCTTGAACGAATCTCAAACTTGGTCGAGCGAGACATACCAGATGTCATCCAAACCGAAAAGTTTGCCGATGAAATGGTCTTGACAACCGAGGCCATTCTCACTATTCGAAACATGGTGACGCTGCCTGAAAATGCGCAAAACATGTCCGACTTCTACCCCGTAAAGGACCTGATATGCATCCTTTTACACCTACCGGCAAGGGACTCACTTACCGAGGTCAAGCATCTTGCTCTTGACATTGCAGAGCAGCTGACACCTTTCATGGCTCTGGAATCCGACGACCCCTTGTACAGGACACTCTTGGCTCAGTTGTCATCAGAAGACAGAGGAACTATCTTGACAGCACTTCGCGCCCTTGGTCGCATTTCCGTGAACCTGGAGGCGACAAACAAATTGGGCGAAGTGCCAAGCACAACGCTTCAGCGGATCGTGAACTGGCTTCTGCTGAACGACGACGAGCTCATTGACGCCTGCCTTGACTTTCTATACCAGTACACGGCTGTTGTGCCTAATCTCGATAACTTGGTGCGATCTATCGTCCCCGACAACCTTGTTCAGCAGCTTGTTCGTCTATTAGCACACGGGGCTCGCAAATATACCAGAGAGTATACAGTTATTCCAGAGCAGAGGTTACCAGCAAAGGACGAAATTGCGCCAATGCCCAATGACTTGCTTCAAGAAATGCTGAAGCTAGAAGAACCGGACCGGGTTCACCAATGGGTCAAGTGCTTCTTCGAGGAAGACAACCGATCTTTCATTACCCAGCTTGCTGCATGGCAGGCTTACCAGTCGGCATTTGCCACCCCTCTGAAGGCTATCAACCAACCCATGATCACTCCGGCAGATTTCATTAGAAGTAGTACGTCTGTTTATAAGGATTCTAACGCCCAGGTGCTCCGGGAACCAGGTGACCCCCAGCAAAAATTTATCATCCATGGTATTCGAGCACGACCACGGCCCCTTGCCTTTGACGGTACAGAATATGGCCGCTGCTTATGGGCCATGAACCCCGAAAAGAAGAATGAAAAGTGCGGCCACTTTTATCTCAAGCAAGAGGAAATGTGGAACCATATCCTCACGGCACATCTGAATGAACAAAGGGGCGAAAATGGACAATTCTCTAACATCGAGAAAGAGTATCAATGCACATGGGCTGAGTGCACAAAGTACGAAAAGCCGACAAAGATGCACCTGCAGACTCTCGCCCAGCACATCTCCACGCACATTTCAACCATGATCCCGAGCCCCGGTTCGTATAACAGGCGCCCGCGACACCCGTGGGTCATTCCGGCAAAGACGATGAGTATCGTGCTGGAAGAGACACCGACGTTCCGCGATGAGCGGATGCCCGAGGCGCCTCCCCAGGCTGGCGGCATCCCGCTCAGTGCCGTGTTGGTGCTCCGCAACATTGCTCGTAACGTGGTCAAGACGGAGGCCGAGGAGGAGCTTCTCAAGGAACAGTCTAGGACTTTTGAGAAGGGGGGATGGAATGAGAAGCTCTTCCGGCCTCACCTAACTCAGTTGCATGGTATCTTGGCAGAGAATCTTGCCATGGTAGGTTACTTTATGCTCCCCCTTTGTGGAAACTATTGTAGCTAATGAGTTTATTTCAGAGCCCCTATATCGCATCGTTGCTGGAGCTTATCATTCCGGTGCCGGATGACCGCGATTAACTGATCAATTGATTTACGTTCTAGCTACTCAGACGGAACCATCAACAGGACGAATAGCCCAGATGGTTTGATTATGTGTACCATTCATCATCAAGATGAGCAGAGCTATGAGCGCAAGCAAAGACTACGTGGCAGCGTGTTTAGGTGTTCTTTTCTTACTTTTTGTTTTGTTAATGAGGTTGGTGATGATTCCACTGATACACGGTACGATATGATACGAGGTTCAGCCCGTGTTGTTTTCAGACCCCGGCGTTTTTAGGTAATGAAGGATGGAAGAGGGTGAAGAAAATTCAATATTGCTTGTTTTGGAGAAGAGGGGGTCAGTTAGAGTTGGCTGTGCTTGCTGCTGGTTTGCTCCGTATGGTCTTGGAGGATTGGTTTATAGCGAGCTCCTTTTTTCAAGCCACTTTTTTTTTTTGAAGGAATCATAATAAAGTAGTACAAGCAGGCTACATTGCACCTCATCCAATTATGTGAATGCCGCAGCTCAGGAATTGATACTCAGTGTAGAAGGATCAAGTGCCGTTGGAATGAAGCTATTGGGAAACCAGAAGCGGAACGTAAACGAGTGGACTGATTACCTTGATAGCCCAACAATGCACGAGCACGGAGTACATGATGCTACTGCATTACATCTGCATACATCAGGCAAGGTGCCAATGCACCAGGACCTGACCAGGCGATAACATGCCGCACCAATCCAAGGCACAGCAAACAGCTCTCTTGGGCGCTTAAGCATGTGAAGAGAGGACTTCCAAGACCTGACCTGTCAAGACGCGCGCCATTTGGGGTTTTCTCTAGGCAACTCGGAGGATGCGCTCCGAACGGGGCCGCACGATCTGCATGAAGCTTTTCTCGCTCTCCCGCATGGCGACGAGGGTTGGAGGGGGGAGGCCAAGCGCGAAGTTGGTTGGGTCTCGATAGGTTTTAATGCCGGAAAACCTAAATCCAGGATTATACGATACGCGCCATGAAGCGATATCGTTCAACAGCTCAAAAGGTGACTGGTCATGCCACGCCGACGCAGCTGCAGACCAAATCCAGTGGTCGAGAATTGTCGAGGCGTTAGTCTAGACAACCTGATGATGGACTGACCGGCACAGAAAGGTGGTGCAAGGGGGCCACGTCACCGTTTCCGCTTGAGTGGTGCTTCTCGCTCTCCGAAGCAGATAGCGAAAGGGCTGCTTCCTCCAAGAAGCTAATTTTGCTTCGTATCACTCCTAAGCTTTGAGCTCTTCGGAAGCGTGGGGTAGCAGAGCGGCCGCGATGCAACTGCATTTACATATCGCCCGATGTGGGGGAAGGCCTTACTCGCCCAAAAGCCCCCGTATCTGAGGAAAGAAAAATGAAAACCGACAATGCAACGCCGTCGTGAGAGCTCCCCTGAGTGGTGGTGTGCTCATGTGGATACAGACTGTCTGCAGAAGTGCCCATTCAATAGATCGCGCCTCGACTGCCGGCCGTGCAGCCATGGCCACACCATCTTGGTGTTGCTGAGGAGAAGAGGGTCTAGGCAGCTAAATAAAAATTTTCCTGTCATTCGCACCCAACCTTGCAATCTGCTTGCTGCTAGCATTCATCTGTGTTGGTGGTCTGAGCCTCATTATTGTCCCTGCTAGACTAACTCTTAGCTGAATGCTGGATGAAAACTCTTTGGGGGAGACAAGAAGAAGACTTTTTGCCGAAAGCCGGAGATGAAAGTGTCTTTAGCCAAGGTCAGGAGGACGAATTTCACCCAAAGCTGAAGGCAGCGTTGGGTAGTGGCTCAGGGGCTATGGCCAGCCACCAGCCCGCAACCTTGTTCGGTTCAGTCGCCAACCATTGGGAAACGTGGGGAGCCCGCGTTGCCGGCCGCGGTGTCGTGCCTCCGGCCCCCGGAACCTTACCCAGGTTCAATCTCGCAGTGGTCATGCGGACAGCTTGGTTTTTTTCCGCATCGGTTCGTGAAATCCGGGGTGTCGACTGCGTAAGCTTTGACCAGTTGTTGGAGAGGGATGCCACGAAGCGACTCCTGTCGGATAGTTTCTTTTCTTTGCCGGCGCAAGGAATATTCATGCCGAATCCAGCACGAGGGCCGAGTAAGACGGTCCGGTCCCGATGTACGAGAGCCGAGCATGCGCGTACGCAAGGCGAGTCTCAGGCTGTCTGTTACTGGATCCCGAATCAACACTGAGCTGAGACAGCAGGACAGCGCTCTATCACACTGTTTGCGCCCGGATGTACTTGCACACACCATGTACTCCAAGTACACATACGGGTAGCATTCTCAGCACTTAGAAAAAGGGGGCAGGCCAAGGGTGTGTGCATCTGTTCCGCGCTCCTGGGAGACCCCAGAGAAACGCTAACAAGGGGTAGCTACCCTGGCGAGTCTGGCAAGACCTCCCTCGCCAGGGAGACGGCAGACAACCTTATTGATGAGGAAGCACTCTTGCCTGAGTCTCGTTGCGGGAAAACGGTAGAGACACACGCTGCACTAAAGTCGAACGGTAGATTAGCCATTTCCATAGCGTGAAGCATGACAATTTGGCCATCCCTAAACATCCGGAGAAGCTGGATGCATTGTATCGTACGAGGTACCTACTCGTACATGCTTGTAGAAGGCAAGCAGGGTCAGGGAATATGTCTCCTGGCCGTGCTTGCTTACGACCTTGATCTCGTGACCTCGAGGTGCGACGTTGATGCTGGTGCAGTTACGAGCATGTCCATTCCTGTGAATATGAGGTGGTGGGGTGACGACGCAATGGCTCAGGGGTGATCATCCTACTCATGGGGAAACCTGAAAGAGCTTCATGCGCTGAGCTGCCAACCTGGCCGAATCAAATGACTAGAGACGGAGACGCTTGGCCGAAATCGCTGTTTTGGAAGCAACTTGGGCATGCATACCAAGTCCAAGTACCTGTTGGCCGGAAGCAGGTCGAAACGTTCGGCACACCGCATTTCTCGTGTCCCCCCATCCGTCCATTCTCACAGCTTGTGTTGCTTTCTTTCTCTGCCGTGGAGTCCAAAGCACGCCGTGCCCCAGAGGGCTTACATCAAGCCTTCTCCAGAGCCCCATTTGATCTCTAGGCAGACACATTTCGAAGCTCCATACAAGCTCCACGAGGCTGGAGCCCGGAGCAGTGCAGTTTCTAAGCGCGGGTACCTTTTTGGCCCTTGAGCCCTTCTTCACAGCGAAGTTATGGGCTCCGCTTCTGGCAGCGTCCGGGACCCGTCGCCTGATCGGCAACCATGTTTGTCTGTCACCTCTTCTCCCCTTCCCAGTTGTTTAGTGGACCGCTGGCCCCTCTCCAATCCCCACAGCGCATTGTTAGCCTCTGCTAGGGGCGTCTTGATGTTGGTGTGCCGTGCTTCCAGAAGCCGATGCAGAAGCTCCAGCGATACCAGTGTGGCGTGCAGAAGAGGAACTGGCGTGGGGGGAGGCTGGATACCAAACATGACAAGGGCAGCCACTTTTGTAATTGAATTCTGTGAAGCAAAAGCGACAAGGTGTGGCTTCGAGGGATCTGAGTTTTCACCTCGTGGCCAGGGACACCTTCAAAAGACGCCCGGCGCCTACGGGATCCTCTCAGGGTCCTCTCAAGGCCCGCTGACGCCACGGAGCCGTGCTGGCCGCGAAGAAGACGAGGTACTTTGCCTTGTAAATCTGCGTCATTGAGGCCTTTGCCTGACTCGTCGAGATGTGCCTTGACAAGGACATGGAGCTCGATACAGAGGTGTTTAGGCTTCAAAAAAGTGGCCGAGAGGAGGACCTGTTGCTGACAAGATGGATTCAAGGTGATTCGAAGTCATGAACAGGTAATCATAGCCGAGGCAAAGCTCATGGATCAGAGTTTTGCGAGGTACGTAAGCCATGGAACCTGAGGATTTGAAAGGAGCTGTCTGTAGAGGATTTTGGGTAACAAGACGCTTGATGAGGCAACTTCCGGGTGCGTGTGAGCAGCAATCCTTTGGACGAGAGAGGCACAGCTAGCATAATTAACCTTGACGGGAGCCTCAAACGGTCTGGTTGTCTTGGCTGTAGACTCTTGACGCGACCGAGGTTGCTGCACTGTTGTTGAGCATCATGCACCTGCACGGTATGACAGCTCCTTGCATAGAGACGCCCTACGTTCGCATCGCACAAGCACGACCACCTCCTATCCCGCATTTTCGATTCACCTCAAAATAGCCACGATGCTTCAGCGGGACCAGAAATTGCGCCAAGACGCTTCCGGGCAGCGCCACATCTATTGTTGCACCCAGGAACGACGATGTCCTTTTTGGGTGGGAACCCCCACGGGACAGAATGTCGATGCCTGGGGAGTCCATCGAGGTCTAGACAGGTGAAGAGGACAGACTCGACGCTGAAGAGGGACCGGATTCAAAACCACTGACACAGAGATTGTGGCTTTGGTATTTTGTTGGGTTAGGTCAGTTAAGATGAGGGTTGAAAGCGATAAATGCAGCCAAGCATCCATCCCCATTGGATGTCTCAGTTCAGTTGGACAGTGTAGCATGATCCCCGCCATAGCGGCGACATCGGATAAGATGAAGCGAGCTCAGCTTGTTCCTTTGTTGTCAAACCACAACATGCAGCATACTCGTAAAACACGTGTACTGCTTTGCAAAACACTTTGAAACGCCGATCAAGTTTGAGGATATTCTTAACAACAAGATTCACTTGATGCGCCCGTGGCCATAGATTACCGAGGCCGTTGAATGATTGAAGCCGGATTATCGGGAGTTGGGTGTGCAGTGCGAGATAGCTTTCGCACACCCTCTTTTTTTTTTTTTGCAAGCAGCGTTCTTATTTGGCTTCTCCGGATCCAAGACAACCTGATCTTGTCTCACAGTGTCTCTTCTGCGCTCAGGATGAGACAACACTGTATTAAAGATTTTCTTATTAAAGATTTTCTTCTTTTGGAGAGAGCTTCGGTCAACCTAAGAGGCTGGTGGTCTGCTTGCAGATTTGCAACTTCACGGCGGCAAAGTGCGACCCCAGCTTTTGCCTCTCTGTATCGCTCGGATCCGATACGGCCATGGCAGTGGTGCAGATCGACTACTACTGTAGGTGAACCCTGATCGAGGCCCGGCCAAGTGTCTGTTTTCGCCACAACACCACAACTGTGCCGCGCCACGTTGTCTGTACATGGGAAAAATCTTCCTGTCCAGTCGCCCGCCCAATTGGAGGCTGCAGAGCGCTAGAGACGGGGTCGACGAAAGAGGTGAGAGGCTGGAGGGCAGCCGAGAACGCAGCAGTCCATCTGTCTGCATCCCGCAGCCTGCATTTGAAATTAGAATCAGACAATGGATGGCCTCGACTGTGTCGCTCATCCTGGGATCGACACAATTGCGGCCTTGTGGAACATGCCCGTACATGATTGACTTGATTGACTACACAGCAGCATTGCCACAGAAAAGTGAACTATCTCGGCTCAGGGCCGGCTTTGCCCAATCTCAGTTGATCGGCGGCTCGGGCAAGATTATGGTCCCTTGGTCCCCTAACAGCAGCTGTCAGCGAAGAGTATCTGCAAATCCCGAGATGCCGTTCCACTGTACAGTATCAAGTATCAAGGCCTGAGGAAGAATCGGCAGCCCTCTGCGTCACATGCCCACTGAAAGCCCACTGTAAAGTGTATGTACATCCTTTGGGCCCGCCGCCAGCAAAATCTCGTCCATCAAGAAGATTCGAGATACTAGCCGCCAAGGAGCTCTTGATAGCAGACAGCGAAGATCTTGGACCAGTTGCCCATAATAGATGGAGACCGTGGACGAAGATTCGCAGCTCAGGAGGACTCGCGACGCACGGACTGGCTGATCTTTTGCCAGGTTCTTGCTTAGTCACGCGGTACTGCTTGTATTTTTTGCCCCTCGGAACCCCTCCAGGTCGTCGCGGTACACGGCTTATACTTGTGCCAGGATACATGGCACCTGAGAATACGGAGGGCTGAGTACCGCCTCCAACATGAAGTGATTACCTATACCAGCACTACCACAACCTCAGCACTACTACTAGGTACAGTACACAAAACTCGTAAGATGCAAACTCGTACCGTCTCCGTAGTGGTGTGGCTTTTCTCACCTCGGGCAAGCCATTGGGCAGCCATCAATTGGGATTAATTTTAGCAGCCAATTCAGAATTTTCCCCTCGTCTGACGCTCTGGCAGCGGTACATGCGGGTGACCTCGATACATGGCTTTGCATGGCCTCTCTTTTCCCTCTTTTTTTTTTTCGCTGCCGGACCTCCCGCCACGCTAAGCTTTTAGTTGAAAGCAGCGGCCACACCCACTAAAACTCCACTCGCCATCGCTGAGACCCAGATGCACACCCACTGCAGCCCCCCTGGCCGCATCCACTAAGCCCACTGCGCTACCCCTCGACTTTGCCATTTCTTTTTTTTTTTCCGCCATGCCCCATGTTCGGCGCCCCCACTCCTCCAGCTGGTACTTGGGCCAAATCCTATATCAAGACACTCCTCGACGGCTGTTCGAAAGCAGACATTCTCTCTTCTCTCTGCATACCAAACCACTTCCTCTCCCCGCAAGCAAACACAGTCTTTTCAGCTCTCTCTGGGCTTTTATATACGCATAGACTCTTCCATCGTTTTTTGTCAAATTCATCCTCCTCTTCAACCACAACAAGCCTTCGTTACACCGCTCTACGAAGCCCCTTCTTCGCTCCTCCTCTCCTCCATTCTTCTACCTTTTCCACACAACAAACACACACACAGTCACAATGGCCTTCTCTACTCGAAGCGTACTGCGCGCCTCTCGCGCCGCCAACTTCTCAGCTGCCTCCCGTGTTGCTGCTCCCAGCAACGCCGTCCGCTTCTTCTCGGCCTCCCGTGCCGTCCGCGTGTCTGACACTGCCAACAAGAAGAGCGTTGTTCGCGAGAAGGAGGTTCCCGTCACCGTCTATGGCGCTGGCCAGGGTGACAAGCAGACACTGCAGGTTCCTGATGGCGCCTCCAAGGTCCCCTACGACAGCCCCGTCCCCGCTGAGCGTGAGGAGGTCGAGCCTCTTAACAAGAAGGTCTACGACCAGCTGCCTCACACCGTCAAGAGCATGACCGTTCAGGACAAGGTCATCATCATCACTGGTGGTGCTCGAGGCCTGGGCAACCACATGGCCCGAGCCTGTGCCGAGGCTGGTGCCAAGGCCATCATCATCTTCGATGCTAACCAGGAGCTGGGCGACGCTTCCGCTGCTGAGCTGCACCAGAAGTCTGGTCTCCCCGTCTCCTTCTTCAAGGTTGATGTCCGTGACGGTGCAGCCATCAACGCTGCGGTTGACTCCGTTGTCGAGCTTTACGGTGCTCCCGACGTCTTGGTCAACGCTGCCGGTATTGCCGACTCCAACATCAAGGCTGAGACCTACGACCCTGCCATGTTCCGTCGTCTGATCGACATCAACCTTACTGGTTCCTTCCTCATGGCCCAGGCTGTTGGCCGCTCCATGATGGCCGCTGGCAAGCCCGGCAGCTTGATCCTGGTTGCCTCCATGTCTGGCTCCATTGTCAACTACCCCCAGGAGCAGTCCTGCTACAACGCTTCCAAGGCTGGTGTCATCCAGTTCGCCAAGTCCATCGCTGCTGAGTGGGCCAAGTACAAGATCCGTGTCAACTGCATCTCTCCCGGTTACATGGACACCGCTCTCAACCGTGTCCCCGCCCTTGAGGCCCAGAAGAAGATCTGGAAGTCCCTGACTCCTCAAGACCGCCTGGGTGCTGTTGACGAGCTCAACGGCCTCTGCGTCTTCCTCGCCTCCGACTCCTCCAGCTTCATGACTGGTTCCAACGTCATCATTGACGGTGGTTACTCTTGCTACTAAAGGACGAGCCATATCTCCTCCCGCATAGCACATCATCAGCATTTCACAACACATTAATATCTATCACGGAAGCGATACCGCTCGTAGCCTTGAAGGCTCGGGCATGGGAGTTTTAGGAGATATCGATGCATGAAAGCTGCATTCGATTCTGAGGCAGCTATAAAATTGGGGACATGATTGGCTTCGGCCACTGTCGTTTTGTTTTTCTATGCGACCATGGTGCTTTATTGCGAAAGATGCATTCACCTTTTTCTGCTTTTTCTAGTTTGGAGTTCATTCGGGTTTGCTGTCTGCCGGTCGGGGTACACGGAGCCAGACAGGCATAGAGGGAATAGATCGAGTTCAATGATGCGAAGATTAGAGAGACTTTAGATGAAAACCACATTTTAGCCAAGACAAGTTGGCAGATGAAATTAATGAAGTGGCCTTGAGGCTCTTTTAAAGTTAACAACTTTCTGCTTGCTCTAATTGTTTCCCTGTGACATCCAATGGTATATCGCTTGGTGAATGCTTCAATTCAATATCTAATCCATTGCAACGTGTAATTGGCCAACTCTAGATAGTAGATGGATATGTAAACTATCTTAAACTAACTGAATCCTGCCTCTTTAACAGCCCCGTGGAGTACGGAATATCGCACCTACCGCTGTCACCCAAATATGCTTAAGCCAACTCTCCACACTTCCAATCCCTCAACGTAAACAAGCCATATCAGGGGAGGAGAAAAAAGAAGCATTTTATTATTTCACCTGGGTATTAACTTAACTAACTCTTGTTTTTTCTTTTTTGTAAAAAAACAAAAAAACGACAAGAAGAAGAATAAGAAAAAAAAAATAAAGATATGAATAGATGGCGAAAAAAAAAGAACAGCACTAGATTCATAAAAAGTGCTCCATCGAAGAAGTAAGATGCCAAAAAAAAGGTAATAAACGATAGCACATGACAGAGAGGAGCCGCAGCTCTAGATACACAGTTCCCCTAGGTAGTTGAAAATAACCCGTAACCGAAGAAAAGAAGAAGAAAATGGATCAAGGCCAAAAGAACAATGGTATTGCCTCTAATATTCAAGGTTTTCTTTTTGAAAATGGAGAAAAGGGAGGGGGTGGGCGAGCAACCTCTGCAAGTGTTTTTCTTTTAGGGGAGATGGAGGGGGAAGAGAGGGCGTGAGAATGGTGACCCGATGATTTTAATATGCTTAGGCACCCTTTCGAGCCTTTTCTTGTGCTCGCTGTTCTCGTGCTGCTCGGACTAGGGGGGACAACTGTGATAGATCGACACATTGTTTCATGAATTCATGCTATAGTAGCAAACAGGTCAGCAAATGGAACGTTTCCAAGGGGGAGTAGCTAGTAGTAAGAATGGAGAAATATGAAGGAAAACACTCACTCTTAGTAAATCATGCGCGCTGGCCCTCTTCTCAGGGTCCACCTTCAATGCAAAATACAAGAAATCTCTAAACACCGCTGACAGGTCGCCCTCGTTCTTGATCTGTGGCGTGCCGTTGGTAGCAATCAGCCACAGAGCACGAAGAGGCGATTCTGTCAGGTACGGCGGCTCGCCCTCAATCATCTCAATGGCCATGATGCCAAGAGACCAGATGTCGACTTTGCGGCCGTACTCCTTGCGCGTGACGACTTCAGGGGCCATCCAGTACGGCGTACCAACCATAGTGGTGCGCTTGTTCTGGGCCTCGTTGATGGTCGCGCAGAATCCAAAGTCGGCTATATCAGATGATTAGCACGGGTATTAAAAGGGTGAAATCTTTCTTTCCTGATCTTGAAAAATCTTGAAGAGAACACAGGGGAATAGGAGTTACTCACTGAGCTTAATGTTGCCCTCGCTGGACAAGAGAATGTTGTCGGACTTGATATCACGGTGAATGACGCCCTTAGAGTGCAAGTGCTGTAGTCCTCTCAACGTTTCTCTGCAGACTGAAGCAATCTGTCCCTCCGTCATGATGTTAAAAGTCACAACGTCTGTTAGACTGCCGCCCTCCATGTACTCCATGACGACCCAAAGCTCGCCGTCACATAGGTAGCTGTCAATAAAGTTGACAATGTTGGGGTGAGAGCTGTCCTTCATGACGAGGATTTCATTGATGATGAGGTCCTTCTTCGGCTGCTGCTCCAGGTTCATCTGCTTGATAGCCACCAACCGGTTAGTGCCCCTCTCATGACCAGTGTACACTCCACCAGAAGCACCCTGTCCGATCTTGGTGAAGCCTCTGTAAATGTTGCGCGGGTCGCCTTCGCTGCATATCCGCCTGAGGGAAGCCACAACGTCCATGCCATTGCTCTGGCGGACTCGTTGTCTCGGACGCGCACCGGCGGCAGCCGCTGGTGCGGCGGGACTGGGTTGCTGCCGCTGCGCAGCGTGATGGCCGTTGGCTTCCGGAGCGCGACCATATCCGGCGGCGGCCGTGGGAGCTGCCATATGTGGGGACGGTTGTCGCTTACTGGGGGCTCGGGCAAGCTGTCCGGTCATGGCTGCTTGAGCTTGAGCCATGGCCTGTTCCTGTTGCTGTTGCATCAACTGTTGCTGGTATACATTGGCCTGGGTGGCGGGACTGAGAGAAGGGGTTTGCGGAGTGTAAGGTGACAGGCCATTGGTGCGAGAGTTGGATCGTGATCTATGCTCCTCTGGAAGCATTGGGGTGCTTTCTTGAGAATGGCCATAACTGCTGGAGGAGGCATCGTCCAAGGGCTGCGCCATGCCGATACCAGAGTCCTTTGCCGCATATGCGCCAGGTGGGAGTGGCCTGTTGTTCATGCTGATTGGAGGCTTCGGCGCCGGTCGGCTCGGCATGATCTCCTTGATGGGGCCGGGGCCATGAGTTCTACTGCCAGCAGGGACGGGAGGTGGTGCCCGGGGATTCTCAAAGCTTCCTGTGATGACAAACCCTTGGTCAGCCTGATTGCGGGACAAACTTGACAAACGTGGACAATCCAAACAAAGGAAACCATAGGGTTAAAAAAGGGCCATACCAAAGTAATTGCTGGGATATGTGTTTGGTGATGTCGGAGAGACGCCATACTGGCGAGAATCTGCGGCTGCTGCATTGTGAAACTTTTCGAGAGACTGATCTTCGGGTGGCCGCTCGGTGGTTTCTTTGTAGAATTGCAGGATATCAACCATGGTCTGAGGGTTCTCTCTCCTCTCCTTCTCGGAGATGCCACTTTCGTTGATGAGTCGCTGCCATTCTTTGGGAAGTCCCTGGTCAAGTATTAGCATTGGCAGCAACATTAGTTAGCATCCTCATCCTCATCCTCGTCATCGTGGGGGATCAGGACTGGCTGCATGGCCATGCGGGGTTCACGCAGTAGCTGAAGAGCATTGAAGATGAAGACGAAGATGCCGCCACGGGTTTGGACTAACGGTAAACTGGCCGGTCGTGCTGTCGTAGCCCACATGCGTCACATGAACAGGGTTCTCGGGCGCAGATATTATAGGCTTCTTCTGAGAGCCGACCAGGCTGTTAACAAAGCCGGAGAAGCCCGACTTCTTGCGCGGGTTTCTGCCCTCCTTGGCCTCGTCGGAGAAGCGCTTGGGGCTCATGAGGCCGTCAGGAACGCGCCCGGTCGGGGCCTTTTCCAGCGCTTGGTCCATGGCAGCGTAGCTTGGCGATGTCGTGGGCGAAGGCCTGGTGAAGCGGGGGTCTGTCGCGGCCTTGACGAGCGACGGCTGCTGGGCTGCGGTGAACTTGGTGGCCTCGATGTGGTTGAGGATCGAAGTGCCGTCAAATGGCGCGCCGATCAGGTCCTCGTTGGCGCGGCTCTGGTTGGGGTCGCTCAGGCGGAATCGGGCGCTGAGGTCTGGCGATGCATTCGTTCGCTGCTGGAAGCTCGAGGGGTGCGGCCGCGGGGAGCCGCTGGACGCGTTTGAGGCCGTCGACCGCACAGGCGGAGCGCTGGGGGCTCGTCGAAGGTTGCGCGAGCTGGAGCTTTTGCCGTCGAGCGACTCCGTGTCGTAGCCGGAGGAGGAGCGGCCGTAGGGCTGGTGCGAGGGGGGCCGCTTGATGAGTTTGCGACGCTGAGAATTGCCGTTCAACGGCGGGCTCTGGCGCTCCATGAGGTTGGTTTGTTCCAGCGCACCCTTACCTAAGAAAGACTGTCTCAGCCCACACAAGAGGGTCCCCGTCCGTGGCCCGTCCGTTCGACCTTTTGGGGGTGTGCGAGAAAAAAGGAACCTTGACTGAAAGAGGCGGCGCGGCCAGCCGTTGCGGACAATACTATGGCCAATTGCCAGAAGAGACGGCGAATGGGGAAAAAAATGGACAATAGGATTAACCGGGGGGGGATGTTGTATGGAGTAGGTCGGGTCAGTCAGGCCAGGCCAGGCAAGCAAAAGTGAGGTTAGCAGGCGATCGATGGGCAGTCTGGAGCAGGATACTAGGTAGGTAGCCAGGCACCTCAGTCACCAGGTGCAGTTCTCAGTAAATTTTGTAACAGAGAGAAAAAAGAACAAGAGGAAAAAACAAGAAAATCTAGACAGAACTGACGGCGTTCCAGGATTCTCTAGATCCCGTCCACCTTCAATTTTGCTGCGCTGCTATTCCCTGCCTGCACTCGTCCTGGGCCCCATAACAGTGGCAGATTGTTCCCAAGATAATAGGCCCAAGAGGGGCGCGAGCGGGTGCGAGCTCCAGGCTGAGATGCACTGTGCTGCCATGCGGGTCGAGGTTAAACATACAGTGCAATGCGCTCGTACGAGTAGGTACGTGTATGTACACTCTAATCTATCTACCTACAGAGAACAAAGCAACTTGGTGTTCAAGTACAGTACAAGAGCTGGAAATACCGGGTCATTGGTGTGAATTCGTGTTGGAGAGAGGTGCATAAAAGTATGGAAGGTACTGTATTCATCCAACAGTCAAGGAACAATCCAATGCGGCCAAAAACGCAAGTGTGAATAAGACGCCGCCTAAAATAGCAGAGCCAGCCACAATGCGCGAAAAGTTGACGAGTTCCGCTGTCAACTGTCAACTGCAAACTTAACAGCCTGCATGATCCTTTTGCCGTCCATACTATTATTGGTGATTGGAACTGCTGCCCCAGCAGAAGCCCGTGTTTGTCTAATGCGCTCGTGTTGTGGCAAAGGATCAGCTCTGCACTGCCTTTCATGCGTTATCATGGATGGAATCAAGCACGGAATTCAATGCCCACTGATCTGAAGCTGCTTGGCCAGACACTGTAGGCCTACAGTGCGCATCTGTCGCGGGCACATGGTGGATATGGAAGGGTCGGCCACTTTTGGTGAGCGCTGTCTTTATGAAGGAGGGGGATTGGAGGGGCCCCGTATTGGTGGCACAAGATGGAAAGAGAGCAAGTCTGGGCGGGCGCTTCTCACATCAACGCTGAGCCGGGATAAAGCCTGTAATCTTTACTGGAGCTTGACAAATAAGGTAGACGCGATAAACGGCCAAGCCAATTGAACAGTTTCTCGTGTTGTTGGACATTGCTGAATGCAGACGCAATAGAGTACAGTACTGGCAGATGACGATACTCTCTTTGTCTATGCACCTCATCCGCGGCTGGTTTGCATCCCTTGTCACTCGTATCTGCTGGGATTGTCATTGTCCCTCGGCCTGCCCCTGTCAGTACTGGGGAAGCTCGTGCTGCGATTCTGCTGGATTCGTCACTGGCGCAGATCGGTGCCAAGTACGGCGGGCCAGGGCCTTGCGTCTCTCATGGTATTGGCTGCCAGTGTCCCATCAGGCGCTATTCCTTACGACTCTGGGCCAAAATCATGTTATTGGCTAGCCGCAGACAGTACGAGCATGAAATTGATACCGAGACTGAACAAGACGGAAACAAAAAGAAAACTGGGTAGAACAAAGGAAAACGCGCCCGGTATACAAAGAAGACAAAGCAAAGAAAGCAAAGAACAGAAAAAAGTCTCATACAAAGCACAAGTACCACCTTTGGCTTGGTTCCAACTTGTTGTTTCCCGTTCAAGTACTATTTTTGCTAGCGTCCTGGTTGGTGGCTTCGACTATTTGGATCTTGAAGATGGGGACAATGCTAAAAAAGCCAATTGATGCCGAATCTTGGTTTGAGTGGAGCAAATCGTTTGACGGCGCTTCGCTTCGGAGCAAAAAGAGGATATCAGGAAAAAAAGAAAATTGGAAATTTAAAAATTTAAGAAAATAATTTATGCTGACGCCTAAGCGTGGGGTGGTTGCTGTTGAGCCTAACGCACTGATAACCTAAGATACTCGTATTTACAGTACCTGTTGTATGAAGCTGCTCCGTGCTCAAGCAAGGCTTTTTTGGTGGCCATCAGAAAACAGTCCACAACATAGACTATGGGCCACAGTACGGGGCTGTTAGTTATTGAGATCTACCATTGGACAGCCTTCAAGTTGCATACCAACACACAATTGAGTTGGTCTAATGCCTTTTGGGCGTGGCTCGTTGAAGACACGAGGCTGGAGGAGGCAGAGGCGTGCCGGTTCTGGGTCTTTGGCGATCCTTGCATTAATACCGATCGCTCAAGGTTGCAGGGAGAGATATCACTTGTCACGAAATGCTAGGAAAGGGGGACCCCGTCCACACGACAACATACAGTTGAATCTCAGCTCAATTAATTTGCTGCAAAACGGCGGGCAGCTGTACTGTTTCATGATGCTGGGGCCGTTTTACGACACCCCGCCCTCATTCCATGCAATTTCCATTACCAGCATCTTTGTCAGTAGCAGTCAGAAGATCGTATGCTTCAGTGAATGTTGAGTCCATCTTTGGTTCTTTTTACCCTAGCCCTCCCAATAACAAATGCTTTTAGGAAATGCTAAACAAGCGCCCCGAAGCAGCAAAATCCAATGAGCTGCATCTACCTTACTTGACCAGGGTTGGTTGGATTCGCTCTCAGACAAGTGAGAGGGATCGTGAAGCCTAGCGCCCTCGACGGAGACCATTTTCAGCGGCAACTGGCGGGCCGTACGCACGAAGACGGCTCTCTGACAAACAACTCTTTTCTGCAGCTGCTAGCTCGGGTTTTGGTCTCAGGTCGACACATGGCCAGACGTGATGGAGCGCCTGGCCTGTCTCCCGCTGAGACGCGCTGTGATTACGGGCTGGGCATTCTACCCCTCCACCAACTCTGATTCATAGAATCTCACGGGACAGGGCAGTTTTCCTAGAGGGTTATTATTCTGGTTTGTTTATCACGCCATTGAATTCATCTTTGCCTCAGTCGCCCCATTATGGAGGCAGCACATCGTGTAGTTGCTTAAGTACGAAGAATACAAAAAGTGGTATACGAGGTAATGTAGCATCCATACCAAGTTTCAATGTCTTACGGCACGTAGAATTTGAGACCGATGATTACTACCTACAAGATATACGACCTCGGCAATGGTATGGACAGTGAGGGCTATCTGCCTACCTGGTATATACTCAAGTCACATTATTTGCAGCTAGAAGATTTTCGCGGCAGCAGCATAACAGATAGTAACCAAAGCTCTGAGTGGTACGTCGCTGGAAAGGGCAGCACAGTTACCCATTACTCATCTCTGCGACGTCGTTGGAGAAAATGGATCTTCTATCTTTTACCTCCGTTTACCTTTCAATTTTGAGAGCGATTAAAACAGATGTGGCATGATAGTTGGTGCTATCAACTGAAGGATGCAGACGGCTGTGGTTCTTCAAGAGCATGACAGAGCAATCCTCACCTATCAAGGATTTCATTACATCAGCCCTCAACTACATATCAGAGTCATATCGAATATAGGCTTGTAAATAGAAGCTTTCATAGCCCTGGAGCTGCATATTCGCCACAGATTCGCCAAGTGGCTGTCAATATGTCCACCTTGGCTTCCTTCAATCTTCCGAGTCCATGCAGGCGCTCACATCCACGTTGTGACGCTCCAGCTGCAGGGACGGGATTGTGCACGACGCTACAGAATACATGCTCGTGCCCGGCTGGTGCTACAAGTAAAAGTCGATGGGATTTTGTGAACAATAATATGAGCACACACATTGACTTCGTATTGCTAAGACAGCTCGTCAATGTCCTTCAAAGACTTGCACCTCGCTTCGTTTGCTTCCCTTGCTCTCTCGATAAGGACGATAAGATGCAGATGAAGAGGTACATAGGTACATGTCAGTGTCTCTCCCAGCAGAAGGGTCTAGAAGCGAATCACATGACCACTCTCGTGATTTTTCTACAAACAATTGGAGTACCTGTACCTGGTAGCCACGCTTTTTGGCGGGCGGGCAAGCCACCGGCGAGGTACCCCTGGAGAACCGGTACTTCAGTGCCTTGACTCCCGTACAAAGAGGTACGGTACGGAGCTCTAGGTACCGGCCGTGGCTCGGCGGTGGTGCGATTGGTGCCAATTGGCAAGCCGCCACTGCAGTGGCTCCGCCCGAGCCCTGTTGTATCGTGGCATTCCCAGAAGCTCCTCGAACTTCCCACCTCACCCTCAACAACTTCCAAAAGCTTCGTCGTGCTATACTTTTCTGCTCCGGCTCAGCTCTGCCGCCCCGTCTCCTGGTTTTCCCCTCTGGTCTCTGGTATTCGTCGTCTGCGGTTGTCTTTACCATGTTCTAGACACCACAGACTTTTAAGCATCAGCATCAAGCACCTCGTCACGTAACTGTCTTGTGCTGCTACCCGCAAAGCCCAACGGGCTGTCTGTACTTGTTTGCCTATCCTACAGTTGGTGAGTTTGCACAAAACACCTGTACAGCAGCCATTGAGCCGAATTATGCCGTCAATTCCCGGCATCCCGATGTGCAATGGCTGTCTGCTTGATTCCTGTGCTCCCGTGCAATTTGCTGACAGTCTGCTGTTTCCCAAGTTAGTTTCGGTACACTCCCTGTCTATCTAGCATCCTTCCATCTGTGATCCTTCCGAGCCGAATTCTACAATGTCTACCGAAGAAGCTGTCCCTGCTGGCATTGCCAATGCTGGCGAGGAGTCTGTCGCCCAGCGTCTTCAACAGCACCATGTGACTGTTGAGGACGTGCCGGATGATGAACTGCCCGCCAAGTCGGCTGATGACGCATCTGCTTCTGGATCTGCTCCCGCGGTCAAGGCTGCGAAGCCCAAGCAGGCTGCTCTCGATACCCAGTCACACGAGCTGTTCCCCGAGCTTGGAGCTCCCAAAGGCAAGGCCCCCAACGTTGCTCCCATCTGGGGCGCTAAGAGCAATGCCAATGGCGGTTCCAACGGTGTCTCTCGCTCGTCGACTCCGGCATCTGGCGCTGAGACTCCCGTTTCCCAAGCGCCTACCCCGGCCATGGTCATTCCTGGGCGCAGAGTTGAAACAATTACTCTCGCTCCTCAATTCCTCCGCCCCCGTTCCGAACTTCGACGCCCAATTCCGGATATCCTCAAGGACATCAACCGCAAGTCTCGTGCCAACATCACCATGACTCAGTCTCCCAATGGACACCTCAAGTTCATGGCTTCTGGCCCTCAGGAAGTCGCCCAACAGGCACTCAAGGATCTAGTTGCCCAAATCGGAACAAAGGTGTGTGTGCAATTTTGCGTTGTTTCGTTGTTGCCTTTGGCTAATATTCTTTTCAAGGTCAATGTCAAGGTCCCCATTCCCCAGGCTACCCGGGCATTTATTATTGGCAAGGGTGGTGCCACTATCAAGGCTCTCCAGGAGAAGACGGGTGCCAGGATCCAGATGCCCAAGGCCGAGGAGAACCAGGCGGTCGATGACGATGACGAGGCTCTCATCGATGTCATCGTAGAGGGCAATGCTATTTCTGCCGCCTCTGCCCGGGACGAGATTCTCAAGATTGTGGGCGAGCGGGATGCCAACGTTCAGAACAAGGTGCGGGGGATCCCTACCGCTTTCTACCCCTTCATTGCCGGTCCTGGAAATGCCCTGGCGCAAGCGATGGAGGAGGCCAATGGAGTTCAGGTCCGCGTCCCCACTCATCAGCTGTACTCATCCGCACCGCTTCCCGTTGCACCGGCCCCCGGTCAGCGACCCGTGTTTGCTGCGGCCGGCGCGGATGATGAGCATATTTTGCTTGCCGGTGACCGTGCCGCCGTGCAAAAGGCCCGAGCTGAAATTGAGCGTCGTGCCGCTGAACTGCAGAAGCAGCTGGAAGCCGAGCAGCTTTCCATCCAACGTGGCCGACATCAGTTCATTATCGGACAGCGAGGTATCCCCCTGGAGGACTTCTTCAAGGAGACTGGCTGTACCATCCTGTTCCCCTCAGAGGAAGACGATGATATGATCACCGTCGTTGGACCTCCCTCCCAGGTGCAGGCCGGTCTTGAAAGAGCCATGGATCTCGCCATGGGTATGCAAATGTCCAACATTGATATTTCAAGGTCTCACCGCAATGCTCCTGGCGGAGCCTTGGCTCACGCTGCCAACATCACTCGATACCTTCGTCAACGTAAGGAGATTGAGCGCCTTGAGAAGCTTTACAGCACTCACATCAACACTCCGTTCTCTCAAGACGGCGCCCTGCCCTGGGAGCTGTACTCTCGTGAGGGTAAGAATGCTATTCGTGCCCAGTCGGAGATTACTGCAATTCTCAATGGACACCCGCCGTCTCGTATGCAGACCGTCTCTATCGACCCCTTCTTCCATCAGCACTTGCGCAACAATGTTACACCAAAGATCAAGGAGGATTTTGGTGTTCACCTTGTCGTTCCGGAAGCATCAGAAGCCAATGTCCCCGTGCTTCTCGTGTTTGAGGGCCCTGACCCTGCTGAGGGTGCCTACCAACCCCCCCGCGTCAAGCCTACAGAGGCTGAAGCTCGCGCCTTTAAGCAAGCGCTAGATGCTGCCCAAAAGCACATCCTTGACCTCATCAACAACCAGGAGGAGCTTAGCGAGGTGGCTCTTGACGTCCCCGTCAAATTCCACGAGAAGCTGCGCCGATTCATCAAGAAGGAGCAGGAGAGTCGCGATGAGTCCCAGATCCCCATCCGAGTGGGAAAACTTGGCACCACTGTTACTCTGCGAGGACCCAAGTCTGCCGTTGAATCGATTGCCAGCAAGGCAACCGCTTTCATCGAGCAAGAAAAGATTGATGAGAAGGAACGCGGACATGTCTTGACTTTTGACTTCCCCCAGAAGTTTGCCAACCACCTCATCGGCAAGGGTGGTAGCAACATCAAGGAACTCCGTGATCGATTCGACGTCGAGATCCAAGTCCAAGACGGCAAGGTGGAGCTCAAGGGACCTCAAGCCAAGGCTGAGAAGGCCCGAACATATATCCAGAATCTCAGCCGTACGCTGGCGGATGAGACAACCCACACTCTTAAGATCGATCCCAAATTCCACAGGGAGCTGATTGGTGCTGGAGGCAGCCAAATCAACCGCCTGCAGACCAGATACAAGGTTCTCATCTTCTTCCCTCGATCAGCCAAGGCCGGTGATGAACAACCAGGCGCCGATGCGGCAAGCGACGCTGGCAAACCCCGTCGCCAGCAGGCTCCGGACGAGGTCATTATCCGCGGTCCCAAGAAGGGTGCCGATGAAGCTCGCGATGAGATTTACTCGCTGCACAAGTACTTGGAGGAACACTCACACACTGCTACCATTGGAGTGCAACAGAAGCAAGTTGGCTCCCTGATAGGCCAGGGAGGTGCTGCTCTGGATGAGCTCAGACAGCAGACTGGTGCTCGCATTGATGTTCCAGCTGACCGCGACACTCCTATTGTCGAGATTCTCATCAGGGGAACCGCAACCCAAGTTAAGAAGGCACAGCAAATCCTCGAGGAGAAGAGAGCGGCATTTGATGACACGATCGTGCAAACAATTGATGTGGACAAGAAGCATCACAAGGCTCTGATTGGAGCTAGCGGTAAGTAATCAATTTCAACGGTCATGATAAAATGGAGAAAGTTTGAATCTAATACAAATGCTTTAGGTGCCAACCTCCGCGACATTGTTGTCGGAGCCGGCGGTTCAGATGATCGCCGCGCTCTTGCCCGAACCATTCAGTTCCCCAAGCAGGAGGCTGATGGCAACACCATCAAGGTGGAGGGCCGCACTCAAGTGGTCCACAACATCATCAAGCGGATTCAGGAGATTGTTGCCGAGCGTGATAACCAGGTGACTGAGGTTGTGGACGTGCCAATCGACCAGCACCGATCACTTATCGGACGAGGAGGTGATGCCAAGCGCCAGCTTGAGTCGCAGTTTAGCGTCTCCATCGACATCCCCCGCCAGGGCGACGGCAAGACTGGCGTCAAGGTGACTGGCCGACCTGAGAATGTTGCCTCGGCCAAGGAGCATATCTCCGGTCTGATCAAGCAGCAGCAGGGCGAGACGCTCCAGATCCCCCGTAACGTGCACCACGTCGTGTCCAACAACGGCCAGATCTTCCGCCAGCTTCGCAACAACTTCCAGGTGACGGTGGACCACGCCGGCCAGAGCATTCCTGCCAAGCCCACGCCGTCTGCTAGGGCTGTTGAGGGCGCCCTGCCCCTGATTACGGATGATGCAGATGCAGCAACTGATGTTCACTCTTGGAAGGTTGTCAGCGCTGAGGCAGGCGAGGAGGGTGAGATCCCATGGATTCTTCGCGGAACTGCCGAAAACGTTGCCAAGGCCAAGGAGGTGATTCTCAAGAACCTTGAGCAGGCCAAGGCCAATGACTCTACGGGATACCTTATCCTCCCCGATCCTCGGACCTACCGTTTCGTCATTGGACCCAACGGCAGCAAGGTCAAGTCGATCCGAAACCAGAGCAACTGCCAGATTCAGGTGCCGCGAGACCAGGCAAAGGACGAGGCCATTGAGATTCTGGGCACTCGCGAGGGCGTAGAGAAGGCCAAGGACCTCATCCTGGCCGCTGTTCGGGAGGGCGAGGCCAAGTTAAGGGAGTAAATTGTGATGGCATGAATTTTTTTTAAGCGTATAAAGCGGATAAACTGGGATCGTCATGGACTCATCAGTTGATATAGTTCAACGGGGGGTGGTAACATGTGTTTTTTGGGGGGGCCATCAACTTGGGCGATGGGGGAAAAAAGGCAATGTTGATGGAATATTGAAAGGGAAATGTATGACAGTGATTGGCAAAAATATGCCACGATGAATGTGTCTAAATTGAATCTCCATTTACAGGCAGCTGGTGTCAAGATTTTTTTTTCTCTCTCCTGAAATGTTCATACCTAATTACAATGTAGATATACTGTGATACGATGTGAAATTATAAGCTTTACAGTTGCTTGTTGGCAATGACGTTGGCGTGGAAAATGGAAGACATCATAGACGTTGGTGTCTAGCAGTAGCACACATGGACGCGTACATGTAAATGGACGTGTAAATGAGCATATTAGCTTCTGCCTCCTCTCAGTGATTGCAATCCATGATTGTGTTAGAACATTACAGCTAGCTCTCGGAATTAGAGCCATCCGATTAATAATTGGCCGCGTCGAGATGCATTTTGTTTTACCCCGTTTGTTTTACCCCGAACCACACGTTTTTCTTTTTTCAATTCATCCGTCCCGCACCTGATGATGGTGCGGTGTGACAGAAATAGGGGACAGACGGCTGGGAGGGGGGGAAAAAAGCCACCCGGCTGCAAGGGACAAATACGATCCATTGATTCCATGGAGAGCAGCCTCTTTTTAACGGCACTAATAAAAGCCAACATACGCAACTCCTAGCGCTCAGCCCCCCCAAAACCTCCAGCGTTGAACAGCTCCCCTAAGAACTTGAAAATCGGGCCACTGCAACTTCTCAACTTTCTTTTAGTGAGGCAACTTCTTTTTCTTTTGGCGAGGCAGCACGCTGGTGCTTTCGGACTGGAAGCAACACGCAAAGATTGGGGATCTTAGATTGAAACCAGCAACCGGGACTCGAAGATGGTGATGGAGGCATCAGCAGCAGCAGGAGGAGCGGCAGTGGCGCCGTGGGAGCTGGTTGGGCCAGAAGAACAGCTGTTTGTGCTGATTACGGGTGCCAACAGGTAGGTTAATAGCGCTTATTATTATTCCCTTTTTCCCATCCTCTAATCCTGCAATTTGCAATATTGTATTTCTCTGATGGAATGGGCATCGTTTGCTAACTTGTCTCCGCGACACGCAGCGGCATCGGTCTCGGCACGGGACAGCGCCTGATCGACGAGTTCCTGGCGACGCGGTCGCTCAAGGCGCACCTGATCCTCATCCCCACGACGCGATCGCCCTCGAAATCCCTGGCGGCCATCCAGGCCCTCCGCGCACACGCCGAGCTGGCGGCCAAGACATCGACGGCGTTACGGTCGAGAGCGGGCGAAGGGTATCGCTGGCAGGACGCGACAAAGCGGATTCACGTGCTGAGCTTGTCGCTGGACCTGTGCGATTTGCCTGGCGTGTATGCGTTTGCGGCGCGGCTGGTGGGCGGGACGGTGAGCAATCCGGACGGTTTGGAGGGCGAGTATCTGCGGAACGTGAGGATCCCGCGGCTGGACACGGTGATTTTCAATGCGGCGTATGGAGGGTGGTCGGGGTGTAATTACCCTTTGGCCTGTTGGAAGATTTTGTCACAGGGACTGGTGCAGGCCGTGACGTATCCGACCTTCAAGAAGTCTTTGGCGACGTGTATACTGAATGAGCAGCAGAGCTACGGATACGTAAGTTTGATACTGGTGCAGGTGTCTTGGTTTTGTTTTCTTACGAACTCTTGCTAACGTTTGGTGGTTATAATATCAATATAGCCCGAAAAGCCTCTCCTCGGCGAAGTCTTTTGCGCTTGCGTCTTCGGCCACTACATCCTCGCCCACCAGCTGCTACCGCTGCTCTCTCGCCGCTCGACCAGCGAATCCCGCGGCCGCATCGTCTGGTCCTCCAGCATCGAGGCCATTCGCGAAGTCTATAACCCCGACGACATGCAGTGCTTCCTCAAGCCCGCCGCATACGAATCTGCCAAGCGTCTTACCGATATCATCGCCTTGACGTATAGCTTGCCCTCAGTCAGACCGTTTTCGGGACCTTTCTTGAGTATTGATGAGGAATCGGGTGGGGATGCTGCTGAGAAGCCTGTTCCGCCGAAGATGTATGTCACGCATCCTGGTGTTGTGGCTAGTACGCTGTTCCCCGTGCCGTGGTTCCTCTTTTGGGCGTATGAGCTTGCTCTTGTCATTGCGCGTTGGATTGGGTCGCCGTGGCATCCTGTTGATGGGTATAGGGGAGCTGCGTCGGCGGCTTGGCTTACGCTGCAGGACCAGGCAGCGCTGGACGAGGTACAGGCAGATCGTGTCAAATGGGGGAGCAGCTGTAATAGACATCTAGAATCAACTGTGAAGAAGACAGAGGTCGAAGGCTGGGGATGGGAAGGCAAGCCAGAGACAGACGAGACGATTGCGGCTGATACAGCAAAGGGGCTGCTGCACAAGTCGGTAGGAAGACGGCTGGGGACGAAGAATGTCACAAAGGAAGCGCTCATTGAGTTTGAGGTGGAGGGGGCCAGAGCATGGCAGGAAATGGAGAAGTTGAGGCATCAGTGGGCGAAGATTATAAAGCTGGATAAAAACTAGACATGATTTTGATACCTTATTTTTGTTATTTGCTTTAAGCAGTTATTTGCTGGAGATTCTCTTTTAATGCTGGGATATAATACACACACGGATATGCCTGAGACAGATAGGGATTGAGAAAGAAAAGGGTATAAATTTTCAGACGTGTTTGGTATCAAAGATGCGAGCGTAATTTCAACTAATACTACTGCCACCATAAACATTAAACCAAGGACCAAAGAGTTGGTCCTTGGCCCTCACTCTGCCGGCCTTTGAAGGATTTCGAGATATCGGAAGATGACATATATACCCTCCCCCCTTTCTTTTTCGTAGTGGTCACTCATATACACATTCAGGATATCAAGGCGAGAAAAACAAGACGTGGTGGATGAAAAGGATTTGGCATGAGGTTGTAGTGTTCGTGGTATGTTTTTTTTGTTCTTCTTTTTTCTTTTTGTAGGCGTGAAGAGTTCTTAGGAGTACAAGATGGAGTGATATCGTCTCATGACTCCCCCTGAGTGGGATGCAGTCTCCGTAAAACCACTTTATCTTTGCGTCCAAACCAGCCCAAGACGAGAACAAGGGGCGCCGCAGCCACAGCGAGGACAGCCTGGAAGATGAGAAACTTCTTCATGTTCTTGGGAGGGTTGCCGTCGGCCCCGGCTACGAGCGGATCGCTGACAATGACGAAAATGGCACCGAAGAACTGGCCACCGGCCCAGGCGGCGGTGGACGTGACTTCCGGACTGATGGGGTGGCTCAGATCGGCGAGGAACTCGATGGCGATGGGCACAAGGGCGAAGCACCCTGCGCCGATGATGGCGAGAATGACGTACGGGCCGGCGAGTCCGCGAGTCTCGGGCATCCAGATGAAGACGATGAAGCATGCGGCCACGATTGGAATGATAATCTTGATCGAGAGCAGAAAGTGCTTCGTACGGTCGAGGATGGGGGATGTGATGGCCGCGGTAACGAGACCTACGACGATGAGGACTGCGCCGCCAATGCCTGCTTGGTCGTCGGTAAAGCCGTATGGGACGAGGATCTGGTTGAGTAGACTGGATACGGCGTTGAAGAGGCCGACATAGACGGAAAAGGTGCCAAAGACAAGCCAGAGCTCGAGAGAACGGATGGCAGTTCGGATGGCTGGGAAGAGAGGCATCTTGGGCATTTCTGAGGAGGCTCCTACGGGGGTAGGCGGTTTGGCGGGGATGAAGAAGGCGGTAACTGAGCAGGCAGTGGACTAGATGCTGTCAGTTTTACTCCCTTCATAAACGGAGCAATATGGGTAGAGTCAGAGCCAGAAGAAGAGATGGAGCTTACAATGATTGCGACGTAGAGCACCATCTGAGAGACGTCGCGAGACGAGTTCACCCACAGTGGGTTAATCAATTGTCCAAGGGCTGCACCCAACGGATTTGCCAAACTGGCCAGAGCAGTCGCAGCCACACGCCCGCGGTGGGTAAACCAAAGATCGGAGTACTTGGCGGGTGTGGCAAGGACAAACGGTTGGGCGAAGCCAATCAAGATCTCGCCAACCATTGCGCAGGCGTAGATGCCACCCGATTTCTTGGTAGAGCCGGCGTAACGGATCCAGTTACCGACGATGAGCAGCACGGCAGCGGACATGAAGCCGTATTTGAATCCGCGATTGACAATCCAGACGGACAGGGGGAAGATGGCAACAAAGGAGAGGAAGAAGGCGGTGCTGAGCCAGTTGATTGCCGAGGAGCTGACGTTGTAGTAGGCGGCAGAGTTGTCGACGACGGGGGCGTAGGTGAGCCACTGGAGACGGTGTTAGCTGCTGTGCTTGGAACTCGGATGAAATTGATCATGATCATGAACATGAAGTTGTTCTATGGTTATTCATGATTGCGTAACTTACCCCCCAAGACACCATAATGTTCATGAGCGTGAGCTGGATGAGGCCAAACCACCGCCGCTTATACGTGCGGTACTCGGTCGACGTGCCATTCTCGACATCCGGGTTCCGCTCGTCGCTGCTGAGGGTATCGCGCTCCTGGAGGCTGAAATCCTGCGACGAGTCTTTCTTGGAGCGCCAGAAGCGCAGGGCATCAGTGCTGCCGGCCGAGTTGGACAGCTTGTGGAAGACGCCGCTGCGGGGAGTTTCGACGGTGTCGGCCATTGTGGTGTCTGCGGTTGTGATGCCCTCGCCTAGTTCCTTTGCGGCGCTTGCCATTGTGCTTTTGTAAGATTGAAAACTTCCGGAGGCGACCTTTTTCTCCTTAATCTGAAACAAACGCCTTCAGAGGGCTGTCGATCTGGCGGACTGGCGCAAGTGTCAGGCAGCTGGTTTCACGCTTCAGATGCTTCGAAGCGGTCACCAGCCCACTGCCTGTATTCTTACCCCAACAAGAGAGTTAGCCATCTACCGCCTCGGCTTAATCGTCTCTTATTGCCCTCATCAACTTGAATGCTATTCTCAATCCAGTCTTGTCTTCGTCTTTCCTTGCTAAGCCCCGAACGTCGGATCCTGTTGGCGGCTTGAGCTGCTCGTGTGCGGGACCTGCCAGCGATTCCGTCGACCACGCAGTTTACGCAATGCGAACTGCAAGCCTATTTACCAAGACATTGGCGATCGGCCGAGGGAAAATCAAAAATCAAGCAGCACATGAGCCGACAAAAGGGCGTACGAGGTGAGTGGACGGAGAGCTGCAGCCACCAAGCAGAGCTATTTGAGGTGTGGTATGTAAACATGCGAGGACAGAGTTACGGGCGAGGGAAATAAAGCTCGGGCTATGGAATGGACCAACATGGATGGAAGTCAAAGAGCTGCTCTTTACAGGCTGCTGCAGTCGCTGGGATTGAAATACGCGAATCACCTTTAGGCGGTTTGGTGGCTGCTGGAGGACATGCCTGGAGGAGTTTAGCGGCCAGCGGCATGGCTTGCATAGCGCTGGGGAACTTTTTTGGTTTGGGTCTGGTGTCGTCCAAGCTGTCTCAATCTCAACCAAACCAACACCCATCGTTGTCCTTCGGCCTCTTTGCCCTCCATGATTCTCGCCGGGAAGACGCCACAGGGTGCTAAGCAGTCACGGGGAGATGGAGTACGAAGTGCTACACTAGCAGCTGCTTCACCATCGGCTCGAGTCTATTTTGGCATTGATCGATTTACTCCTCACTTCACATGCCAGTGAGCTGGACGTCCTGCAAGAGTGTCCTGCGAGGCAGCCGAACCGAATCCTGCACGCGAGCAAGCGAATGTTGGGGAACCACGGAATCGGAGAGCTGGCGAGCAGCCGAATTCCGCGTCCGTCGATTGCTGTTGATTCTATTCTGCTACAGCAATGCCGCTATGCTGCCTTGGAGCAATCCACGATTAAGCGTGCATTACTCGTACGAGAACTTGCAACGTTTGCAATCCTGATGCTTCAAAGGGTCAAAGCAAGACAGTCGTGGAGCTCTCCCAGCCCGTGTCTTCCGCCCATCCGTCAAGATCTGTGACATCGAGCAAGCTAAACTGCCTGTAGCATCCATAGTCGGGCACGGACCGTCCAGCTTCTGGCCTCGAGCCACCAATGCCGCTAGTTGTGACGATACGATGCGGAACTCGGAACAGGGGACATGTAACGGCTAATTTCTATCTTCACAGTGACATCTAGCTATCTGGCGCAGGATTCGCCAGTCCTCGTGCCAATCACAGTCGCCACAGCCCGTTTGCCAAGGAGATAATCTCCTGGCGGCTTCCAACCGTGCAGGATCCTGCCGCAGGAGACCTTTTACTCAGATGAAACTGCGTGTCCTTCTAGCCACAAAGCTGGAACATGTTGGTGCCGTATCTAGTGTCCTGGTGCGTGTGGAGAGGCGGCGGGGATGGTACCAAAGTCGGGTCAGGCGCCGGTGGGAGGGTTGCAGTTTACAGCACCGAGATTCGCTGCGCTGCATGGCGTCCAACTGCATCGCAGATGAGGCGTGATTGATTGCTGGTGCTTATCATGGAGGCCGGGGGCCGAAGCGACAGCAACCCGAGGTGCCACAGACTGGTTGAGCAAGATCGAATCATTGGCTAGCCGCTGATTACGAGGGATGGAATCTAAAGATGTCTGGATGCAAGGGGGGACAAAGGATTCACCTGCAAACTGGGCCTCGAATGATGATTGCTGCGATGGTCTTTTCTCGGAAAAGGAAATAGAAATTCCTTTTTCATGGATGCCAGAGAGTCGCTGTTACGGGCATAGAGATGTCATGTTCGACGACGAGGCAATTTTGCCATTTACCTTCTTTCTTTCCTCGTTTGAGACATATGGTCTCCTGCCATCATATCATTGCTACCATGCCTGCAGATCGCCTGCGAAATAGGAATTTCAATATGAAATTGAAACTGTCATCACCATGGCGCAATATATGGCAGCAGCATGATATTGTGGTTGATGATGATGCAGTTCCCCTTGGTTGAACCAAGCACTTTGAAACCCGATACATCAGACCGATAGCCATCAGTCGTGAGCAGCATGTCATGTTAACTCCCTTTCCCCTAGAAAGATCTCGCAACTAATAGTGTTTGCATCGAAAGAACTAATATCATGCGACAGGCAATCAAGCACAGGGTGATACAAACTGATAAGCCATCTGTCTCAGCCAGAAACATTTCCAAATTTTGAGCTTGCAAAGAGGCCGTGTCACACATACGGCGGAAATTGCTTTGTACTCATTCACTGGCCGTGCTTCTCCCATTACATCGAGCCCATGTATCACAACATGATGTTGGCGGGGCAAATTGATAGGCAGTCAGACATTTTCCTGTCTGTATGATCAGTCCAATGTCCAGCGATATCTTGATATGTAGTTATCGTCTAAAGATCTCCAGTTGTACAGACATTTTCCATGGGCAATATTCCATTTTGTACAACCTGTCAACAAGCTCATTTAAAGAATCTACCAGCCATACGGAATTTTCGGTGGCGATGCACGCTCGTCATATCAGGATCCAGACTTTGCCCTCCGTGTCTTGCCAAAGTCAACTGAGACATGGCATAGGGAGCCATGTCTATAATCTGGCAAACGATCCAGATAGTCGGAGTATTCTTGCCGATGATAAAAGATGGACTGAGACTCCCCCTTTTGCATCCTGTGGACAGCGTTCTTCTTTGCCTGATTCCCATCTCAGCGTGAATAGTTGATATACCATTGCCCAATCTCCCCGCAAGATATTTACCATCACATAAACCTTGAATACATCGAGCTTCATATTGTGTGAAAATGGATCAGACAGAGGACAAATTGCCTGATAAAGTTGAGCATGAAAATGCGCTGGAACAAGCAACTACCGAAAGCACCGGCCAGACTGTCGAGCTGACCCAGCTTAACCCTCAAGCTGTACCTCGTGATATTGGGCCTTTTCAGATCATAGCACTCGGCTTCAACATCCCCAACAGCTGGGCGGGCGTCGCTACCGCATTTTCGGCTGCTCTAACAGGTGGAGGTCCTGTTTCGCTGGTCTATGGCAGCTTCGTCATCACGGCCATGTATATGTCTGCGGCCATCACTCTCGCTGAGCTTGCGAGTGTTTATCCGACAGCAGGTGGGCAGTATCATTTCACGAGCATCATGGCGCCCAAGAGGTTCAATCGATCCATGTCCTACATGTGCGGCATGATAGCGACGGTTTCGTGGATCATATGTTCCACAAGCGTGGCTAGTATTACGAGTTTGTGCATTGCTTCGATAGCCGATTTTTACAGCGGATACAAAGCCAATTCCTGGCAGTTGTTTCTTATATCCCAGGGGCTCAATGTTTTTGCCCTGGGATATAATTTGTTCGTGCTGAAACGGACTCGATGGATTCATGATGCGGCGTGTAAGTCATTTCTTGTCTGGCGCTCAACAAGTGCATAATGGATTTGCTCATAACCGAAATATAGTCTTCTTGACTCTGTCAACCTTTATCACAATATCGATCGTTTGCCTTGCCCGAGGCGATAAGCAGTCGTCAACATGGGTGTGGACCAACTTCGAACCGTCTTCAGGATGGCCACCCGCGGTATCTTTCTTCACGGGCCTCACTACTCATGCGTACATGTTTGGAGGATTAGACTCTGCTCTTCATCTCGCAGAAGAGACGCTTGATGCTTCTAGGACGGTGCCAAAAGCACTCATGTCTACAATTGGGATTGGCTTCTTCTCTGGCTTTGTCTTTTCTGTGGCCATGACATATTGTATCCCCAGCTTGGATATTTTTGCCAACGACCCGTCAGTATCTCACAGCATTTATTCATTTATTCTTCTCTATTCGTGGCAAACATACAAATTACTGACCAACGGCATGCGAATTCGACAGGGTGCCGATATATAAACTCTGGCGCATAGCTAGCAGATCCGACACCGCTGCCACAGTCTTCCTCATTATCGGCATTGTAATCTTCACATTCATCCTCGTCGCCACGCAGCAAACAACTTCTCGTCTCATCTGGGCCTTAGCTCGTGACCGCGGTCTTATCTTTTCCTCTCAATTTGAGAAGTTGTCTCCCACTCTTGGCGACATCCCTGTGGCTGCCCTTATTCTCGATGCAGGGCTGATATTCGTGTGCGGATGCGTCAGCTTGGGCTCCACGACAGCGTTTAATTCGCTCGTCGGGGTGTTTTCCTTGATGCAGATGATTTCGTTTGCAATTCCGGCTGCGCTACTTATATATCGCAGGAGAAGTGAAAAAGTGCTTCCGCGCAAGAGAGCGTTTAAGGTGCCTGAGATCTTGGGTTGGGCTTGTAACATTGGAACGGTTATTGCGGCGGTTATCGAAACCGTCTTTTTCACGTTCCCGAGCGTTTTGCCAGTGACTGATAGCAATATGAGTAAGTTGATAACTTATCACACATGGTTTGATTCGTATTCTTGAATAGCGAGATGTGCTTACGATGTATCTTCTAGACTACGCCGTGGTCGTTCTGGCGGTGATTGCAATTGTCACGGTTGTGAACTGGATTGTGTTTGCTAAGAAGCATTACCAAGGCCCTAGGATAGGAGGGTTCGTGTAATGAACCGAAAATCCTTTATCAATGGCAAGAATGGATACTGTAACTCATCTTGGCAATATTTGCCTTTATATAACAGCGAATTTGTAATCTATAGTACATCCTTTTACTCCGTCTCTCAAGTCTAGTTACCCTGCTTCGTCTTCTTGGACGAACAACCACAGAGATTGAATCTCGCGACACTGGGGTCGTGGTCGCTGACCTGGTCATCGTTATTCTGCCAGGTATTCAAATGCAAATGCTCATACTTTGCGTCCCGGTGCAGTCCCTCGCTCACATACATGTGATCCAGCTCCTCGGTGTTCATGTCGAAAAGATATGTATATCTCTCCACGGGATCAATTCCAACAACTTCGTCAAGGTCAGTGAGGCCGGATATTGAAGAGAATGTGGTGAGAGGGTCGACTTGGGAGTACTCGTTGAAGTCACCGGCAACGAGGATATTAGCCGTAGGATCCTGGCTGAGAATCTCGGCAACAAATTTCTATAACACTCATGTCAGTATCTTAGTATACATGTATTCTAGGGTACAGCATTAAGATCAAAAACGTACCGCCACGATACTAGTCTGTACGGTTCGCTTCTCAACTCCTTGGTTCACGGGCGGACGAAGGTCACCTGATAGAGAAGTTGAGCCGCCCTTGCTGACCAAGTGGACGTTGATGGTAAAGAAGATCTTTTTAGTGCCCTTGATGGTCTTCCACGCGGCTGCCAGTGGCTTTCGGCTGTTATCCCAGGCAGCGTTGAGAGGATCAATTCGACCGGGATTGTACTTGAGCTCTGGGCCGTCGAGAACTTCATTGATATCGAGACTTCCGCCCAGATTGGGCTTGTACAGCTGAAGGACGTCAGAGCGATAGAAATAAGCCTGGCGGATGTTACCGCCGGGCTCTCCACCGTCTTTGTTGTTGATAGGGCTGATTTCGGCAAAATCGTAGACGATGCCTGAAGCCTCTTCAATCTTGGACGCAAGGGTGGTTAGGGTCACGTTGGCGTCAACGATGCCGTCGTTTTTGTTGCCAGAATTGTCTTGCACTTCTTGGAGGAAGATGAGATCAGGAGTGCGCAGCTTGTTCACGATGTGGTCGACAACGAGAGGCAGGTGAGGCGAGTCGGGCATCAAGTTTTCGGTGTTATAGTCGCCAACGGTAATACCAAGACAATCACCAGTGCTATTGAAAGAGACAGCAGGAAAGTCGGTAGTGGCATTCTTGAGGGGAGAGAGGTGAGTAAGAGGAAGAAGACGGTAAGCTCCAAAGTCATTGTAGACAACACCGGTAATGTTGCCGAGGTAGTCGCCCATTCGCGTATCAAGCGGGTTCTTGGATCCATCGAGGGGAGTGCCAATGGTGATGACTTCGGGATTGGCATCGCCCTCCAGCATAGTCAGACCGCCGTGAGCATTGAGACCCGTCACAGGCCAGTTGCCACGGATGTAGACGTCGCCAAAGTTATTCGGACGGCTGATTTGGTATGCATCTTTGATGGTGACGTACTCGCCTAAAAGACTCTCCCAGAAATCAAGGCCGTACAAGTCAGGCTGGAGCTGGGGATTCGTGGTGGAGATGTTGGCCACAGCATTAGGAACGCCGAAGATTCCTCCTTGGTCCAGGCTGGAGAAGTCCTTGGTTGGGGGAAAAGAAGTGTCGACGCCGATGACGAGTGGCTTCACTTCGTTTCCGGATGAGACGACTTTGATGTTTGTGGGCTTGCTGATTTCAGTCAGATAGATGTAGTTGGCGTTTGACCTAAATCGTTCAATTTTTGTCAATTTCACGACCGAAACGATGAGATGCGATCAAACACACCGGTACTCTACAACTAGACCGTCTAGAGTGATGATGTCGCCGACTTTCACCGTCTTTGCTGCGGCGCTGTTGAAGACAAAGAGGCCTTCAGAAGTAGCGGGATTCTCATCAGGCTCCGTGGATCGAAGAAAGATGCCATTGCTGTTAGTTGCAGTCACAAGACCCTTGATGTCGGTGACGGTCTTGTCTTTGAACGGCGAAATGTAGCGGTCGCCATTGATCTGGGCAATTGAGATGGCAGCAGCCGAGCCCAAGACGGCTGCGAGAGCGACAAACGACTTGACTGCCATTATGCTGCCGAGTGATGTTTCTGTTGCCTCAGCCTTGAGAATCAATCGAGGTGGCCCCAGACGCCTTTTTGTTCTACTACTGCCAAGATATTTATTCGCATCATGCGTGTTTCTATTTGCCTAACAAAGTCCTATTCATTACATTCCTTGGCGGACTAGACCTCTCAGGCCTGGAACATGGCATTCTTGGCAGCTTTGCGTAGTGCCTATCGACCTGCCCGTTCAGAAATATCGATACCACCAGATCCATTCATTTACGACACGTTTTCCCGAATATCGATCGGCCACCGACGCTCGGGATCAAGCTCCGGGAGCCATGCCCGATTCTGCAGGTACCAAGAAAAAGAGCTCGACTGACAGGACATGGATTTGGGAGGGAAAAGCGATAGACCGAGGCAGTGAGCTTCGGAGCTGAGACTGTGTTAGCAGGGACTCGATTGGCTTGGCAGCTTTTCAGGTGGCGGCTTACCGGGACTTTTGATGGCCTTTTGCTTGACCGACTGACGGAATGGGGAAGACGGCTGAGAGAGTGGAGATTATTGGAGTTTATAGGATAAGCTTAATGATGATGCTTGAGCTAAATTATCATTTTGGCTATTCAATTGGTGGAGAGGGAAATGGTGACCTTTTTCGCTTTATGTCGCTAGATAAAAACGAGTTTCTCGCCGTCTACGATAGGCCTCACTGTCGCTTTTATCAAGTTTCGTTTTATACTTAAGCATAACTCACTCCTTCTTGAAATAAAGATAGAAACACCAGAATGTCTTCTCTAGGTTCTCCATAGGTAGTAGCAACAGCTCCTCGTCTTCTTTCCAGGGTAGTGGTAAATCTTTGCGTCTCTTCTCAAATTTCTACATACCAAGGTGAGGAGGATGATGCTCTGGATTGTTCAGTCGAGTGTAAACACAGGAGCCTGGAAATCCAGAGTCTGATCCCCCTTTAAACGAGCTCTGATGCTAGCAAAGGCTCAAAGGCGATTGTATCGGCACCTTCGGCAAGCTAGAATCCGACAATCGCGGCATTCATAGATGAAGTTTGGTAGCCAGTCATGGCACTCGTCGCATTGAAATGTGCCTCCGCGAGATCTCCATCTCTGATGCGTGCACTGATGGTTATGAACCAAGTGGTTTCTTGCACGTTCCACAAGAGCAGCACGCTGTGCTCCCTGGAGTTGAAGTCCGTCTGCATCCCGATCAACGAGAACATTGGCTCGATCGATCAACCGATTCTCATCCCACTGATCACATGTACAGGTTTTCCACTTCACTCCACAAACGTAACAGAACTGGGCACCACAGCGGCATGCTGCCGCGTTGTTAGTCGGGGGTTGCTACATGGAAAGAGATGGAGAAATATACTTATATGGTTGCATCCTGTGCTCAAATCAACAACTCTGTGGCATGAGTAGCATCTCTGCCATCCATTCTCCGCTGCAATGCGAAGAACATCCAATGTTGCTGCATCTTCAGGACAGTGATCGGCATGAGATTGGGCCTTGCAAATAGTGCAAGTCTCACTTCGACATTTTATACATGTTGCTGTGTCTCCTTGAATGAAGTGTGGAGGGACAAAGGCGGAACAAGCAGGCTGATAGCAGTATGTCCTATTGGGAGTACCATACTCCAGTTCTTTGGCTCGATATTCTCCAACCAACCCTGCAGGAAGAAAGATCTGATTGATGCCAAGAGGTATTGGTTGGCCACAGCAACGAGGAGGAAAGAGGGATTCATCGCTTATGGCTGCGTTGAATAACTCCGCTATGCATGCGCGACAGTATTCGTGTGAGCATGGACATTGAATCGTCTCAAAGAATGGAACGTCCGCCATACAGGCGAGACATCGCCGCGTTTCAATGGTTGAGGACGATTTTTCGACCCTCCTGGATGACGGCTCTCCGACAGTCGAGTATTGGTCATCGTCGATACCAATGTATAGGGCTGCAAGCTTCTCAATCATATCATCTTCGATAACTGTTTCCGGGGTGGCTGTGCTCGCTACTGCTGCCGAAGGTTGGCCATTCATCGCAAATTCTCGGTCACGTACAGCTTGCTGCTCTTCTTCAATATGGTTTCTGATTATGTCTCCATCGATCAAGACTGCATGAGCGATGCTGCGGCTCATGGCCTGGTCAGAGCAGGCAGTGGCTAGGGACTCAAGCTCGTGACAATAGAGTTGCATTGCAAGCTCGGTATCGGGCTGTTCCCCTTCATGGTGTTTTCCCTTGACCAAGTCTTGAGCCTCTCTCAACTGGATCTCGATGATCGCCTTGAGAGTATCCTCGTCAAGCTCGTCGAACATTGTTGCGGTTGCTCCCTCTTGATGTCGCATACAGCAAAGATGTTAACAAAAGTGACGATGTTGAGAGAGTGAATTCTCTGTTGTGTGGAAACAAAGAAAAGTTTGCTGCAAACAAGAGCAAACGGAGAAGTGGGCTCGACTGAGGAGTGATCGTACAGATCCACGTGACAATAGATTTCAATAGATATTAATTCGCTGCATTCACTAGATACTACGACTAGTTGATGTGACTAGAGTCTGCCATGCAGGCGAGACACCGTTTGCCATTATTCATTGCGCAAGAAAGTGTTTGGACCAATGAACCGTGGGGCTAGTGAACATTTTCACCAATCACCTATGGTTATAATATACATCTCTTTAGCGACTAGAATCGTCTTCTAGACTTGTCGTGTTCATCATGACTCCACGATGTTAGAGTTAAGAGATAGAGGAGGGGGGGGGGGGTTTCTCGTGCAACTAGTGAGAATCATGAGGCCGGCACTATGCCTCAGCAATAGGCCAGAAGATATATATATATAGCGGTTTACATAATGAGGCAGCTATGTCTTAAAGCCGTTTGTCTTCTACTACACGTCCGGTGCTCCGCCTGTTGGTGGCAAAGCCGCTTACGAGCGGTTTGACAGATGCTTATGAAGCAACTCACTCTGTCTGCTTAACCTATATGAAGGGGAGCGATAGCTCCTATGAGTTCGACAAAGCTATATACATTTAGAGACTTGCTTCGCTCTTCACCGCAACCATGTCAAACGGCCAAATTCTTCTTAGGCGGAATCCCGTCTTCAAGGACAAGGACAAGGACTTTTACGCAAGCTGGGAGAATGAGCACGGTTAGCAAGCCTTGCCGTGGGCACTAGCTACAGGGGTTACATACTACGCCCAGGTAAGTTTCCAGACATTCTGTGCTCTACTACAAGCGCATAGAACAGGCATTTCTATTGTGATTCTCTTTCGAATATGACATTAGAGTTACGAAGTGGTCTTTCACGGAGGTTGGGGCTGACAATGTTTCTAAAGATACACTACATTCAGTCTAATGATCCTAATTTTTCTACAGACGAGTGGGACGGGGCCATTGAATACAACGTTGACCCAAGTGCATCAATTGTGGCCAACAACCCGTCACAAGAGGCTGCAAGTGCTGCTTATTACAAAGCACAAATCTTGGTGGATGAACGACGACTCTTCATTGGTAACGCCTCCTTTCATTCCAAGCAGGTTCCAGAGAGAACTGTCAGTGGGGAAAAAAGTAGTTATGATTGAGAATGGTAGGGCAACGCGACCGATTGATGAAGGATGGGCAAAGCTTTGGCAGGAATATCTAGATAGATTTGCGTCAACTCAGTGACAAGTATAGATACACCAGAGCTAAGAATGAGGACTCGAGTTTTTGAACTTGATGTTGTATAAGATGCTTCAATTGACGGCTAATGTTAACATAGATTAAAGGGAGAGAACCTCTCTAGTTTAGCTATGACAAAGCAGGAAGAATTTGCTTCCTCAGCCACTTGTTAATGTACTGTTGAACTTCTTTGTTATTCTTCTCGATTGCCATCAAACGTCCGTTGCCACGTATTCCCTGGTCTGCTAGATAGACATGTTCTATAGGAACCCCTGCATCACGGAGAAACTCAGCCGTGAGATGGTCGTATCCTGCATGATACGACGCTTCAGCGGTCACCAATATAACTGGAATGTGACCAAGATTCTTGAGCTGTCGTATAGGATGCTCTTGTCGAGGCCCCTTAATTAAGCCAGCGTATATTCCCGTCTCCTCTATCATATCTTCGCCTCGCGTCGGCAACATTCCGTAAGGCAACTTGACAGCATCTTCTGGTAATGGTGGATCATAACGTAGCGGTGTGCTGGTAATTCCAAAGGGATGTAACAACTTGCCGACGATCTCAGGTCGGGAGTTAAATGGCGGACAGTCCGGATATTGGAACGGTGGGCCATGAGGTTCCAATGCCACGATGCCACAGACCAACTCTGGACAGGCATCGGCAGCGTGCCATCCGAGTGGCCCTGACTGAGAGTGAGTGATGAGAAATGCCGGGCCGATCTTGTGTAGCAGTGCCTCGATTGCCGGCCTGAAAAGAGACTCGACCTTTGCGTAACTGCCGATATGTCCGACTTGGCTGGCGTAAAAGGCGTCGAATACGGGATCTCCTCGCTTTCCGGAGCCGGGCCATTGCGTATGGAGATGTGCCCATGGCGAATTCTCAGGTTGAGGCGCAGTAAAGGCGGCCTCCAGCTCCTCCACGGTATAATGAGTAAGATCTCCAATGTCCGCTGCATGATAACGAGATCGTCCTACTCCTGGCTGATCGACCACGTAGCATTCCCAGTTGTCTGCAGCTAGAAGCATGGCTAAGCCAGGCCGATTATCCGGCGTTGCCTCCCAATGTGTTCCCGTTTGGGATGCACCATGTATGAAGACAATGGCAGGCTGTCCGGGAACTTTCTTCCCATAGCGTCGTACGCACATGGATCCGGTCATATGTGTTCCTCGGTCATCTTGAATGTATTCACCACCGACATAAAATACAGTCGCTTCTGGCTGTTCTTGAACATTACTTGACGGCATCGTATAATTGATTGTGAGTGATTTGAGGTGCGTCGATGGCGAAGAAGAGTCAATTCAAATGCAGCTGATTAGACTGCGTATGAATTTCGTTTGAGAAAGTGCCCTTAGACGGATATTTAAACTTTCCCGACACTGTTCCGTCAAGATGTCTGCATAATGTTGATAGATGTTGTCTTGAATTATCGTGTTCTCATTATATAATACGTGGCGGAGAGGCTGAGATGAAGGCTGTTCACCTTAAACCAGGGCTTATTACCGAAATAGTAAAAGTTCCCCGTAGCGGCGGGCTTTATAGTCCCAGGAATTTGACTATGAACTATTGGGTCACCTTGGCATCGGCATCGTGGACCGGCCGTAAGCCATCTAGAGTATTTTTCACGACACGTGCATGTCAACTACCTAACATATCAACTACAACATCTACATTATGGATTTGTATAGTGCAACTAACTGATACCTTGGATTCATTTATCAGGTTCAATACGACGTGAAATATTTGTATAGTGTAGTTTATATGTGTAGGCATCTGAGGAGATTCAACAATCTTCCAGTTATGGCAGGAAATGGAGTTACAAGACATTAAATAATTAAATAGAATAATGATCGATGATATACTGGTTCTTGCTATTATCTTACTAAGTATACTCTAATTTCTGATCTCCCGATTGAAAGACCACAGCCCCATCAACCGCGCGTTGGGTTCAATTTGCATCCAATATAGGCCGACACTAAAAAAAAAAAGTGCCAGAAGGGCATCCTTACAGAATGTATCGGAAGTCAGGGTGATAGTCATAAGCCTCTTCAAGTGACTGGTGGCTCATTGGGTGAACGGTACCAGCTGCTTGGTGACGAGCGGCCTCTTCCTCCTTCTTGCCATTCAGATGGCGCATATGGAGCCACATGAGAAAGGCAGAAATGAATCCCATAGCCTGAAATGCCAAGCAGATGGAATGGCCTTTCAAGTACCGCGGAGGGTCGGTGTAGATGTGAGAAGCCATAATGGCAAAACACTGACCAACAACTTCCGCGACTCCCCATGTCATTGCACGCTTCGTGAATCCACCCACATTAATGCTTGCCCAGGCTCCTAGAAGAGTAACGCATGGGAAGACACCCATGGTGATAAGACAAGTGCCAAAGATCTTGACTTTGACGCTGCTCACTACCATAAGAATAATGTAACCAGCAATCGAAAAAGCGAAGCAGAGCATTAAAAGTGGCCCCTTGATACCTGTGCGATCGGACGTATAGTTGACAATGAGAAGAGTGACGAATGCACACGCATATGGAATAATTGAAAAGAGTTGGGTTCGGGCTTTGCAATTCAAGATCGTCAGATTGAGACCAAACAGAGAAATTTGGGAGTTACTCACTGGGAGAGAAGCCGAACTGCTGGACGAAGCTTGGCAGAAAAGCGCTGATGGAGGCCAGGCCAAGGGCAATACCAGCATTCATGACTGAACAGAAGTAAACTTTAGGGTCCTTGAATGCAACTAGCATTTGTTTCTTATCGAAACCTGCACCGGCTTTGTTGTAGGCTATATCCTTTCGTTAGCAGTCAGTCTTGTTGTGTAATACGCAAAGAACGTACTCTTAAGACGCTTAATGGCCACTTCAAGCTCTGCTTTGGAAAAGATCCAATGCTTCAGGTCTTTGATCTGGTCGGGAGGAGGCGGCATCAATAGCCAAGCACTGATTCCAACAAAGATGCCGGCACATCCTTGAATGATGAACAGCCATTGCCATGCGGAGTGGCCCAGGGCACCATCCAAGTTCTTTTGAATGGCATACGCAATGAGTCCACTGAAAGCACCAGCAATTGTTGCCGCAGAATAGAAAGCAGCTGTGAACTCGGATTAGTATGAGTAGGTAACAGGTAAAATTTGACGTTCGATGAAGAGAAACATACAAGTTCGAGTTGCCAGTTCGTCTCGCTTGTACCACAAACTCGTATATAGAGTCAAGGCTTGAAGAAAGGTAGATGCAAAGCCAAACAGAATCCGAAGGGCCAGAACAGTAGCAGCGTTCTTCGCTGCAGCCATGCAGCATGATAGTGTTGCAAAAGCAATGACACATCCGCCAACCTGTCGATGGGCTTTGAAGAAACGGATGGACAAGTTGGCTGGAATAATGCAAATGACATAGCCCACGTCTTGATGAAGTTGTTAGTATATATCTTCTCGTGATGCCATCGATATCGGCTTACAGTATAGGGAGACAGCGTTATAAAATTGATCGTTACTGATGTTGAGATCTTTCTGAAGTCCCATCACACGGGCGTTGCCAATATTTCCTCGATCCTGTATGAAAAGATTTAGAATTCGTTTCTCTTTTTTTCATCATAAAAGGAAGCATCGGTATCACTCACCCATTGATTGACAAGAAAGACAAGAGATGTCATTCCCACAATGAGGATATCAGCTTTGAGAACTAAACTTCTCTCTAGCCTTTTCTCTTCTGCAGTAAGTTCTGGCTCTGTAGCCAAGAACTCCTTCTCCTGGTACTCGACCATGTCCACATCGTTCACCGGCTCTACCTTTTCAGTATCCATCATGTCATGTCAAAAAATATCGGCAGAAAGGATGGATTCAAAAGTGAGGTGTATGGGTGACAAGAGGGTAGCAAAAAAAGAAGAATCCGGGGTAAAATATAGTAAATGCAATATGTCGACTCCAATATCGGCGCTCCTATAAAAGTATCGCGTCGTTTGCAGCTGGGGTAGTCTGGGGAAGTGTCTAAACTAGCTCCGAAGATTTGGATCTAGCGGATATCTTGGCGATGCGGCACCATCAAGTACATTTATTCGTAAGTTCTCTTTTTCTAGAGCCCAGAGCATGCACGGATACGCCGTAAAGGGATGTTCTCGACCAGAGGATGCACAACTCCGCAGGGTTGGGACGCTTGGCGGCGATGTCACCAGGCGGCGTGGGTTGTTAGCGTCTCTCAGCTGGAGAACATTATGCCCTGTTGCATACGCCCTGGATTGATTCCATGTACAGTACGGCTGTGCAGCATTCGTAGGCTCTGGGGCTGATGCTCGGATCGTTGTTAAGGGGAAAGCAAAGGATACATGGCCTCCTAAACTCCGCAGAGTTTCTACTCACGAATTCTGTCGTCTGGATAGGCGTCTTACCAAGAGAGGAAATTCTCGCGACATCCGCAGTAGCGGACCGGCGATCCGTAGGTATTGCCCAAAACGGCAATCGGCCAGTTTGAACGGTTCGGCCGGATGTGTATTCCAACCGCAACTCAAATATTGTGTCTTTCAACTTCATGTTTCTCAAAAGGGAAAGTTTCCCGATGAACCTCATGATGCATATAATTCGTTGTGTCTTTATAGCACTCCGATTCTTCATCGTTTTCACTACATGACAATTAGTTTAGTCCGCCGGGTATTCCCAATAACGGATCTATTGATTGCTAAAATACGAACTCGGTCTCGCCACCTCAAGTTTTTGCAACCTATCGCATCAAATTGCAGACCGAGACGTAAGTTTATTTGTCATGTAAACACTCATAGAATGTTATTGTGGAATGGATGTTCAAAGTTCACTAATATGATCGGTACGATTACTCTTTGGAGAATAGATGTGGCAATGATTACATCTCGGTCGAGTGCACGTCGTCTCGGAGACTTTGAAGAAGCCGCCATATGCATCGGTGAAGAGACTGGATGAGAAAATGATTTTGATTATTTCTAGGAAACTAACATGTTTCCAATGTACAGTACTGCATCGAGCTAGTATGGAACGTGAGCAGCTACAGCCTTTTGCTCCTCGAGTGCAACTTGATAGCTCAGAATTATTCCTCTGCCATATGCCTGGATAGATGCTTCTCTCACCTTATTCACATATTCTCCGTGCGTGTGATACAACTCTTTCAATTTTGCCTCTTCATATGGAATGGTGGCTCCGTTCAAACCTGTACCAACAAGACCGACATACTTTGCAATCGGGACAGTAATCTCTGGGAGCCGGACTCCTCCAATGACATTACCATCAGAAGCTCGATTCAATATCGGCGTGGTACCGTTGAGATATCCTTCAATCAGTGGCATCGGTGAGGGTGGGTGATGATGCTTAATCCAGGCTGGAAGCAAACGGAATGCGGCATCCACAACTGGAAGCCAATTTACTTGACTCCAATTTTGAGAGAGCTGCTGCGGAGGTTCAACGCCATCACGATTAAGCGTCAATAGAAGATTTTCGTATAAGGGCACGTTGACATGTGAAGCTCCAGCTACCTCCCAATAGCGAAAATTCGAAGTATCTGGCTGGCGTGTACCGAATAGGATGGTATATGAAGCTTCTAACTCGCTGTGTATCATAAAGACTGGAATCTTCAAGTCTGTTCGTACCATTGATGAAACTGTCGGCGCCTGTTCTCCAGCCGTTGTATGATAAGTAGAAAAGGTAGCCGCCTGGCTGGCAGATAGCAATGGCATAGTGGCGTCGAAAACATTAGTAAGAGGTTGCACGCCATTGGTGTATGCGAGAACGCGGGAACCAGACTGTGAACCACCAACTGCGACGACTATATCAGAAAATAAACCGCCCAGTATTTTCGCTTGCCCTGGGGGTGATTTGATAAGTCTAGCAACCTGGGTATATATGTCGTAGCTAACAGTATCATTGGGGATGGTTAAAGATCCATAGCGATCTGAGTCCCATTGATGAAGGCCCTGAGGATTCGGAATATTGAGCCCAGATATCCCAACACGTTGTGCGGATACAAGGACATAGATAGATCCATTTTCGTAGAGTCCAGGAGCATCTCCACCAAAAGTGACTTCGTAGCCAAATGATACGTTGATCCATTCCAAAAGGGCAACGCCGCTGAATCGAGATCGATGTTTTGGTCTGCGTACAAGGATCCGGGTCTTGTAATAGCTACTCTTTGTAGGCTTCAAATTCCATTTGCCATCCAAGCTGAGATCACCAACTGGTTCATACTCCGTCGCATTCCCAGCCAAGAAGAATTCTTCTTCGATGTAGCCGATTTCGTCAATGTTTCCATAATAGCTCGCAAATGGGTATCCTCTTTGGCCACCACTAATAGGACCCTCAACTTTGGGGAGCTTGCAGGTGTCTTTTCCGTCATTGATGTTGGCAAAAGCCATAGGGAAAATCCCAAACAAAAGTAGAAGCGGCCTCATAGTTGACGTAGCAACGAAATCTTGCTGATGTAACGAGAATACTTGATGCGCATACATTAAGTGACTGCGGTTCACATTGTTATATAACTCTTTATTTGTTTCTCTTATGCATTTTGAACAATAAGAGGGGCACCTCAACGCCAGATTATAAAAGGAACTTCCTAATAGAGTAATATTCACGATTTAGTTCCTCCACTGCTGTTGTGTAGAGATCCTAGACTTCTTCTTCTATGTCCATCGTTCTGAACCGGAAGGGGCACTAATAATCAATGGTTTGGTATAGCCCATGTTACTACTAGAGATGTTTATATTACCCCTCATTTCGGTTTTAAGTATAAAATTACAGTTCTCATCTTCGGGAACACATCCATCCGTATATATATCGGCTGTTGAGGATTGCAACCCCTCAAGGGTGTAATTTCCTTTCTATCAATAGAAGAGAACCGTGAAATAGTCTTTCTTGACTTACATAAGTAAGTTAAATGCTCCGATGGAGTAACATTTCACACAGGATATGGAAGCACGCTCGGAAGATTGCCCTGCCGGGTAATTATTTTGAACGACAGCCTTGAACAGATTCAGAATGCCTTGTTCAATATAGCATTTATAGGACTTTCACTGATATTATTCATCGCAGTCGGTAAGTTTGTTGGTTGAACTTAGGAACTACAGCCTTAGAAGGTACTCTTCTTACTTTAATTGGAGAATTCAAAGTACGTAGTATGACTTCAGCGAGTGATGAATTTACGCAATCCATGCCCGAATTAATCTTGGTAAATCGTTGGGATATCTATTCATATGTTGTTGTAAAGTTTCCTTTTCTTTACGTAAGTTGGGCCATCTCGAATGTAATCTTATTATGTACAACACAGAAAACTGGTGAGTAATTATCATATAGTAGTGACTCTACACCAATATGCCAACCATAGGAGATTAGAGGCGAATGTCTTCAAAGCTATTTACGGAAAGTTATTTACGGAAAGTTATTTACGGAAAGCTATTTACAGAGTACATAGTATGAGAAACATATCGGCAAATAATTAAGCCTTAGATTTGACTAGATGTGGGGGAACCGCTAACAATCCCCCACATCTAGTCAAATCTAAGGCCTGACGTTGCATCTGGTATTTCCATATGTAATAGCCTATTGCTACCAATAGGCGAAAACAGTGAGAAACGGTGCTGGAGATCTGCTCTCTAATAGGGATTAGTCTCCAGCTGACAAATATGTTCGCCCTTGGTCTCGATAAAAGCCGAGTTGATGGACAAAGTCTTACAATTGAGCGCAAAAATATTATTTTCCTTTCCTGTTGGCAATTCGCATGATAAGTGATTCACAATGTCGGAGGAATTGGTTTTGTTTGATCTCCCTAGTAAGAAGGAAGCCGGCAACAGGGGTTGGTCTGGCAACACTTGGAAAAGTAAGTCAAGCCACAAGAGTCGGGATTCAGGATGAGGTTCTCGACATGAACAATCGTACGAAAAGGTATATTGTAATATCCAGCTGCTGACATATTTTCATTTTCACAGCCCGCGTCGTTCTCAACTATAAAAACATACCCTACAAAACCCAGTGGATAGAGTATCCAGACATTGCAGCAACTTTTGCCTCATATGGCATTCCTCCAAACCCCGCTTCATCATCGGACGCTACTTACACCGTCCCCGTGGTGAAGTTTCCCAATGGCGACTACCTGATGCAATCATATGCTATTGCGCAAAAGCTGGAGGAGTTGTTCCCCGAACCCTCTTTGCATCTCGAGAGCGACTCCTACAACAAAGTCGTGGCTGCTTGGTCCAAGATTGACCCTGCCCTAGCCCCGGAAACGAGGCCCAGGGTGCCGAAAAATATCCTCAACCCCGCAAGTGTCGAGTATTTCGAGCGTACGAGAGCCGCTCGACTTGGCATGACTTTGGAAGAACTTTCCAAATCTGACAAAGCAGGGGAAGCTGCCTGGGCTGCCGCCGAGCCCGGCTTGCAGGCACTGAAGGCGATTTTGACGGAAAATAGCTCCGGACCATATATTGACGGCGATTCTGTTAGCTATGGGGATTTGGCACTTGCTGGCAACTACGCATTTTTCGGGACGATTCATGAGGATCTGCTTAAGAGGCTCTTGAGCTATGATGAGAGCCTCCAGAGGCACTATGATGCGTGTAAGAAATGGTTGGAACGGAGCACTTTCTAGCACTTAGGCATATTGGAAAGATGATTTCATCATGTTCACCAGCCTATATGGAGTGATACATATTATGATGTTATCTCTTACACGTATATATGTATGCATAGTCTTGTTCGCATTTTATAAAGGTGGTTGCAGTGCGACGTAGGTATTCGGGACGAACACGCATATCATTGGACATTGAAAGCTGTATACAGGTACCTAGGTATGTTACATTGGGCATATATTTATACCCAACGAAAATCGAGAGCACAGCTGAATCCCGTAACATGACATCTCCATGATATGTGAGAATCAAATTTCATCATTACTAGCTTTGCTACCATTCTAAGTGGACGGTAAAAATAATGCCTCGAAAGTCCATTTCTACATTCTTCAAAGGCCTTCGATCGAAGAGTCATGGAAGAAAGGACCCAGCGGGGAGCTCCTCAAACGTGCCTGACTATGGAGAGACAGAGAGGACTCAATCTTGGCAGCTGAATAGACACTCCATCCTTCCACAACCAGGTCGCTCCGCAAGTATGGCACCACAGCCATCTACACCTAGCGATGGAGTTCCAGCGATCGATATTTCATCTGAAGATACACCAGCCCATTTGTTAGATATCGATCCAGATGATAGGAAAAAGAATGCGACGTCACCAGAAGAAATTTGGGATGAAGCATACGATGACCTGAAAGCAGAACAGCCCTAGTTGATGCATATCTATGAAGTCATTTTATCTAATAAGCTTCATGATCCTAATTTCGACCACCCATAGTCGGGAAAAGAGACTAATACGATTACAACCGCTGGCGATGAGCGACGTACCCAAATGTTGGTGATCATGCAATCCGGCCAAAACAGGGTTATGAGGGAGGTGAAGATAAAGGAAAGTGTCGGAGAAGCTATGGAAATCGTGAATTCGATGAAATCAATAATAAGTACCGCCATTCAAGCCGCACCGCAGGCCGCTCTTCCATGGTCTATTGTGTCTATGGCCTTAGACGTAAGTTTGCACATGTTTATCTCCCTTTGAACATCAAACTAAATGAGAGTTAAGATTGTACAAAATCCTGTCAAAGCACAGAAAGATAATATCGAGGGGATTGCATACATGAAAAAAAGAATGAAGTGGTATTGGAGTTTGTCAAGTGATCTGTTTCATGGAGAAGGGTCTCTCAGAGATAACAACGACGCGCCCGATACTCAAAACGTCATACTTTCACGACTTGTAGGTCTTTACAAAGAGATCATTTTCTTTCAAGTCAAATCAATCTGCTCATTTCATTGCAATCGCTGGCTTCAGCTATTTCGCGATTTCGTCATAAAAGACAATTGGAACGATAGTCTGAAACAAATTCGAACGTTGGAATTAGAGTTTCAAAATGACTATGCGACACACATGACTCTGGAGGAAAAGAGTATGAGCCACCAAATTAAAAATCACCTTGAGAGGCTGGTCGCATTGCAAGTCAACAGCTTAGAACAACAAGATCGAGATTGCTTGAGGGACTTATACATTACCAATCCTCGTAATGATAAAGAACGTCTTCTAGATACCAAAGGTGGCCTTTTGCCGGATTCTTACACTTGGGCAGTTAAGAGTGCCATGTTCCAACAATGGCATACACAGAAGCAGACAAATCTACTTTGGATTAAAGGCAATCCCGACAAAGGAAAGACAATGATGATTTGCGGACTCATTGAAGAGTTAGAACGCATGGAGCCTCACCAAGATCTCCTATCATACTTTTTTTGCCAAGGCGCAGATACAAACTTCAACAATGCCACAGCCGTGTTACGTGGCATTATTTATTTTCTTGTAATTCAAAAACCATCACTCATTGAGCACGTGCTACAAGAATACAGAAATGTCGGCAGTAGAAGTCTTTTCGACGGTATCAACGCTTGGATAGCGCTGTCGGGAATATTTGAGAAAATGCTACAAGATCCGGCACTAGAAGATGCTTGCCTGATAGTCGACGCACTGGATGAGTGCGAATCGGACCGCAAAAAACTCTTGGATCTCATTATTTAAAGCACTTCGGCTGCCCCTCAAGTAAAATGGATCTTATCAAGTCGGAACTTTCCCGATATTGAGGACAAATTATGTCTGTGTCAAGCAAGCGCGGTGATTGACCTCGAAAACAATGCTACTCTTGTTTCGGAAAGCGTCGATCCATACATTCGTTGCAGAACACGGCAGCTGAGCCTGGTTCAGGATAGTGAAGAGCTTCAGAACCAACTACAGCGTGCTATTTTGCGGAAGTCAAGCGGAACGTTTCTATGGGCTGCACTCGTGTTCCAAGAGATCGAAGAGCGCCGTACATACGATGATGACGCCGAACTGTTGCAGCTCTTAGACGCAATACCTAGCGGATGAGCGGCCTATACGAGAGAATGATGAATCAGATTAATCTACTAGCGCGCAGCGATCAAGAACGTTATCGCAACATCTTGGCAACCATGGTGGCCGCATATCAACCACTAAATTTAGAGACACTACCAGTAATGGCTGGACTCAAGGGCCGACTAACACAAGCTGAACCTCTGAAACTCTTGGTTCGAATGTGTGGATCATTTTTTACTATTAGAAGAGATGTCGTTTATTTCGTTCATAGGACTCCATGGTCTTCGATGTAAAATGACCGATGATATCATATGAGCGATCTGACTATACAGTACATGGACTTCCTAAGGCCCGTAGGTATCTCCAGGGCCCTTGTTAACATTGTGTTCTATGCTCCATACAAGTGAACTGTACAGCGGAAGTCGATAAGCTACCCGTTGTTAGAATACCGAAGTAAAGCCTAGTTGCATCTCAATTAAATCAACGCTGTAAACGAGGTTTCTTACCTTCTTCTTTTACTTTGTTAACAAAACGCTCCGGAGCAATACTCAGGTAGAAACTTGGAGATATACTCGGACCCAAGTGAACAGGCGAAAGTCATTTTGGCCGCTGCATTTACCTCAGTATCCACATAAGCACGCACCGACATCCAGGATCGCCAAAGGTGCCAAACCCTTGTCCAAAGTCTCCTGATCCGTGTAGCTGCATGTGATCTGCCTTGTGTAGTGCCGGACAAGGGGGGTTTGGTACCGGCAGTTTTGGGGGCGAGGGGCGACTCCTTCTGCTGAGACTATTCGCCCAAGTAGACATTAGGGTTTCTCCTTTTGAAGTAAACGGTACAGATAGAATTGGCTTAGCATGACACTTGTATGAGCCCTTAGAGCCGGTCTGTTCTTTATTCCCTTGTTAGCGTCGGAATTACACACCAGGCCCCGAAAGGCAGTACAGCATCAATCCTCCTCGAAGTCACCGCTACGTATGCAATACCGCTTCTGTTGGACCGAATTCGTGCGAATTGGTAATAACTCTACGTTTTTATATCCTTTGTTGAATATTGACTCTATAGAAACAGATCTGTCATGTTGAAGTAGTTGGACAACTGGGAGTTCCTGTTTCCGCAAGTCGCTATAATTTGCTGAGCTTCTTTCTCTCTACCATGACTCTATTCTATTCGACGGAAATTCTCTTCCCCATGGAGCTTCCCCAAATTACAAACAGGGTTAAAGATTCGCTCGCTTCTTTCGACTAGATGAAACCCCCTTACTAGCGTAGGAAGAAGGTGACTTGGCCTTACTCTTTCCTCCAGCTTACCAACTGCAGTCCGAATCAGGGCATTGAAGCTTGCATCTCCGGAATGAATAGTATAGTTACAACTGTTCACTATTCGAAAACACGCGCTCAAAATCTATGCACGTTGCGGATTTAAACAGAAGTTACTAATTGGACAACTTGCAAAGGGGAATCGAAAACTTAAATAGTCAACAAGTAGAGTATTCTTTCATTGCTCTGATAGTTTGAGCAAAATCATGACAGGCCATGTTGTACAAGGCAGTTTCAAAGCTTATTATATCTTACTTGAGCTATACTATAGGAGACTGTTATCCTTTCCAGGGTTTCTCATGATTGGATTCCCTGTAAACGTATTCGATACGAAATATGCACTGTTAGGCAGCAAAATTAATTAATAGCTGCTCTTCGCTCACGTAAGGCCGTTAGTCAATTGAGTTAAAAAAGTATGACTGGGAGTTTCTGTAGAGACTGAGGCTCGTCATAGAAATGCCGCCGAAATGTAAATTAGTTTAGTTAAAGCAGTTTTAGAATCAGATTCAGTTAATGTGACCTCCGTAAGCAAAGCCAAGCAACCGTGGACTCGTTTCGCCTGACTATCCTTGACCAGGCACACAGGATCGGTTAAGTGGATATGCAGGGAGGCCAAAGTCATGTTGGAAGGGCGCACTATTGCTTGCCATCGTGTAACTGGTTTGGGACCCTTGTTCAGATCAGGCTCAAATCTCCAGATAAAGGGAATGCTAAACTTTATAACTCGTCGTATAACAGTCTTGGAAATCCAGGCTCATCACATGCTTAAGACACAAACACCTCCAGCACCTCCATTGCGTCAATCAAGTGCATTCTTCCTCCTCAAAATCCCTCAGACCCCGATTTTCTTTTTCATCATGATTCAGAATTTATTGGTTGACGGTCGTGCTCGGGTGTTGGAGACACTCCAAAGGGGTTACGTGCCCAGCCATTTCTCTCACAACTTGGAGCTGATCTTTGTCAAAGACAGCAGAAGCTCGGCTTCGGCCTCAATGAAGACCAAGATTGCCAGCACTCGCGAGAGGTCTGCTCGTATACGAACATTGGATCCACGCACACTCATTTGGTGGGCTACGGCATTTCCGATGAGGCATTGGTCAGGAGGGAGGAAAATTAGCAGCTCCACCTTCGACGGCTTGATCAGATATGCCCCTAGATGTGCCGCTCAGGCAGCATCGTTGCTTCCAGCGGTGGCTGCTGATTTGGATCGGTTACGGCAAAGCATGCCAAGTGTACCATGCTTCAAAACTTCTTGGGTGGTAGGCAAAGCCATTTTGAACCGTTATTGACCGGAACGCTAACCCCTTCCAGAGTTCTCGGAGGAGCTTGATACACAATGGAAACCATTTCCTATGGATGTAGAAGGTAAGCCCCAGACTTGGGTTGAATACCTTACTTATGAGGAGAAAGATACATGTAGCTAACTCCCATTCACAGCACTCTCAGAGGAAGAGCGATATGTCAACTTTAGCGGAGCTCGATATGAGTCTCTCCAGAGACTTCCCGATCTTCTTCTCTGTGGTATGGAAAGCTCACGGAAGTACCAAGAAGAAAAGCAGAAGACTGCGCCGCTATCCACTGAACTCAAGATCTTCGTACCCACAAATCCCAACCAAGACGGTGCGTATTTGTTACTCCCTGTTGGAGTTGGCCAAGTATGGTCTATTTTGCACGAACTTGGTGTGGTAGAGTAGATCAAAGTAATATTCTTTTCTTTTTAGAATAATGATATGTATATAATTTCGATAGATGGAGGTTATTCTGATTAATGGATTGACATAATACTCTTGTCATGACTATATCCAACGCAATTTACATAGATTGTCCAGTTGCTTGGTATCAGATTATCAGGGGCTACATTTATCAGATATATCTTACATACCGGACTGATGCTTCTCAGCAACAAATCTGTGTTAGCTTGGATCTCTGCAGGTTTCCAGTACATCTTGAGAGGAGCTCCTTATCCCGTAGCTGGAAGACCTTGGCGAGGGGACGGCAAACCTTGATCATTTCCTTTTCACTGTCGCTTCCAAAGACCCAGAGGGAGAGATCGCGCCCGGGACAAGTGCCTGATTTCATGATCAGGTCATTCGACGACGCGGCAACTCGACAAACAGGTTTTTTCTATCTACCCATCCAGGTATAGATGGAAAGGATATCATGGTGTGGTATGGGTGGCACTAAGAGGCCGCCCCCTAGCTTTAGAGGGGTGGGATGATCCTGTAATTTGAGACATGACATCGTCAAAGACCTTTTGGTAGTTTCAAAGTTTGTTATAATTATAGGCAGCCGATAACGGCATTTATGAGTAGAGAATCAACCAGTACACCTCTTTGAGCTACTGGTAGCCCTAGCCAATGGAGTGCTAATGTATCACTCGACTGCTCATGCAACGATTGCTTACCACAACGTCAAAGGAAGCAGTGCCAAGTAAAGACCCGTCATAGAAAAAGCATTTCCATTCAGTGTGCACATATTTAGTTTAGGTGGGTTCAGTGAGTTGCATTAGCCACCTTAAATCCCGGGGGCGTTAAAGCCTGGAAGGGGAGAAAACCTATTTCACAACACCTGCTGTAAAAGTTGACTACTTGTCGAGGACATCTTGTATGGGAAACAACGCACAAGCTCTACTCTGTGGAGTGTGTTGAATAATAGTTTCATGCTACTGTATCTGGCTGGCAATAATTGCATCGCCTGTAGCGTTGGTTCAACGCCACCCCTTTAGGGATGCAGAGAGGCGAGTGTTTTTGCATCAGAACCGCATTTTGGACGCTTTAGACCAATCCATAGTACTGCAGTACTGCTACCCGATGCTGGACATTCTACTTCCATGCTTGTTGCTGGTAGGGGGCAATACGTTGTCCCGCAGCAGGCGTGATGACCATGCAGTCTTGCAAACAGGCTAATGGAGAGCATTCTGACTTCCGACAAACAACGCGTGCTCGGCAGAAGCCGCAACATGATAACATGACCAAGCCCATTTGATTTAGGTTCGAGGCCTCGATACACCAAATGTTCATCTTGGATACACAAAATGTTCATCTTGAAACAACAATTACAGAGTCACAAAGCAAGAGGCAAAGGGGAAGATATGTCCAGCCCTCCATCCATGAATCCCGCGTTTAAAGCCATGGGAACCAGAACGAATAGAAGGCCGGCTTGCAATTATAATTTCTCTGGGGCATAACTGACGCTGCAATTTATCCACTGATGAAGGACTTGAGCAACACGGGTAATATTTTCAGGTTATGCCAGCCGCACGAAGAAAAAAAAAGAAAAAGAAGAGCGAAGCTCTCAGCGCGACGGCGAAGAATTTTATACGCTCTGGCGCGTGGGTCTTGAAATTTTTTGCTTCGCTTAGTCATATAGCGCCTCTGTCCAATCAAAGCAAGGCACACAGTGGGGAGGAAATGATGCAGAGACTTTACACTCAGCGATGAAGGAAACAATATGATCGAGCAGCAGTTCAAAGACAACGCTGCGATGTGTAGTCAGATTGTTATTTTAGATGAAAACAACTGCTTTTGCATAGCCGGCTACTCACAGAGTGTTTGACGGCATTTGTCAGAGACATATTACTAAGATGCGGAAAGGCATCGCCAATCGTTACCAATAGCATTATGCGTCGACTTATTGCCACATATCTCCTAGATAGAGTATTACTACATGAGAGCTATTAGAATAGCATAATAATCTGAGACGCATATTCCATCCGATTGCTGTCTAAGACACCAATATTGCTAAATGGTCCAATGCTGGCATATCACGTAAGAACCGTCCGAGCAGTGCTCAACGAAGATCTATGTTACCCTGCAGGATTGTGAAAACGGATGTAAAGGCAAGAAAACAACACCAATAAATCCCTTTATTCTTATTACTAAAGAACACGGCCAGTCTCTCTTATAGTTTCGGCACACTCGTGATAATATGGACTAGGTGCTGTATTTCGGGCGAGCAGTTGGTGGCATGGTTGTGTATAGGGGTATATCTGATAGCAGGTACGTCTGTTAGGCATTCGGAGGCTGTTAGTCAATGTGGTTTCAGTAAAACGCTTCACCACTACACAAGCCTGAATTTCTTCTGAATCGTGTTACCGAAATGCCTTATGCTATTGAGATCTCTTGAGCTTTGCATCTTCATCTTGGATTTCTCTTCAAAGACTACTGATCTGAATTTTCTGCCTCTGAACTTGCTGTTTCCCAGCCCTCACTCTCCATATCAGAGCCCTGTTCTTCAAGTTCCCAGCTGGTACTCGTATCCTCTGAACTAATCGCCGTACGATTGCTATCCTTCAGACTCTTCGTCATCAATGGCTTTCGCAGTGGCGTAAGATTGCTGGAAGGCTTCTGAGGCAAGCGGCCCACGACAATTTGGTTCGTCTCTCCAGCGAGTTTACTATATGATAAGCCCAGGCGGCGTGACAACGTGCACACGGCATGTTGACGCGCCAGACTTAAATCAGAACGGAAAATAAGCACCTCACGTTGTATATCCTGGCGGAAGAGAACCAATTCCTCATAGTAACTTAACACTACAAGACTGTTCATGTCAAGTTGCCTAGAGAGGCGTTTGACTCTGCAGCACCTTCCGGGCTTTTCGCGCAATGGGGCATTCGTTCGCACTGATTCTGTCTCCTCTGAGAGGGTAGTGGCTTCATTATCGGCCGATTCAGCTAAGAAACTAGCAATATCCCAACTATAGCCGTCTGGAGTTGCCACTTGAAGTGCGCCCCCCTCGTCGAATATGGCGTACCCAGGCGGCAAAAACAAGCTGAATCTTCGTAAAAGATCATGGCGGTCATGAAATAGAAGAATGACTTGTCTTATAACACCCGTAGTATTGATTGCCTGTTTAGGGGCGCTGTCGGTGATTGTGAGCCGCTTGAAAGCAGCCTTGAGCTTTGACACGCTCCTAGACTTGGCAACTAGCTGGACACCTTCCTCGACCGCGGTTTGTCTGGCTCCATATCGGCTGCTTAGCCGTTCCGAGTCTGTAAGTAATTCCATTATGAACTTTAGAGCTTGTTGTACCACAGCACGGTCTTCGAAATGCTCGAGAAGACTTGGTCGATCCTCCCCAGCCTCACGGATCAGTCCCATGCTCTTACCCCAGCTCCTAAGGCGACATTGCTCTAGTGCGAGCTTTAGATCGAGCTTCTCAAGATCTTTCTCATGGTTCTTTGCAGCACGTATAAGCTCACAAGCATCAATGCATCCCTTGAGAAGGCCAACCAAAGTCAATACGCTCGCTATGGTGCCTATTACCTCAGCCATGTGGATGCGGTGTGGATGCTATGTGGATGAGGTGTATGTCTTGACAGGAGACTGATAATTCCTGTTTCAAAAAGTGTACGGGGGAGATAGATAGGTTAGGTAAGATTGCGATAAGAGGCAAGTATCTTGAAGCACGGCTGTCGTCAAATATTCACCAAAACAAGTGAGGACATGGAGGCATTTAACCCCTCACATAGCTCAGCCAATTACACTGAACCTGCTTACACCAATTGTCACTCCCCCAGAGCCTTCTCTGCATCGAGCCAGACACCAACGATGATGTATCAAAAGTCTTCACCAACATAGCGGAGAGCCTTTTAGTTTATGGAAATGAAAAAGACAAACATGAGAATAATTTTGAGACTAATGTACTCATTAATTTGGATTATGAAACGATGGTTGGCTGTAGAACATTCTAGCCCGTATCTACCTTGTGCGCACGCACCTCATTGACATCCGACATCCTCTTCCTACTGGGAAGCGCGGGCCCATCAAAGCTTTGTCTAGAAGCCTAATGACTTTTGAAATCTCTTCCATGTTTCCTCTCGCGCCATTTTTATTACACAAACACTCCGTCTCACGCCTATTTTGTGGGCAGCTCCTCTATGTGATTTAGGATGGAGGGTGTTACTCCTGTGGATGGCTCTCCATCATGCAGTCACATCGAAAGTCTTCCTTGGTTGATCCGCTATAATGTGATGGCGAGGCTCGATCTGTCTGATCTCAATGCATTAGCACGCGCGTCGCCAATTCTCTACCGGCAGGTTAAACAAGATCGCCCTCGCATTCTCTATGGAGAGCTGAAGACTATTGCTTGGGAATACACTTGTGGACGCTGACGCAGTGTATCAGACATCGCGGCCGCCATTTACGACTGTTATCAGGAATACTGAAGTTGTTCAGCCATTCCTTGAATCCTATGCAAACAAGCTCCAAACAGAGAAGGCGGGGCCGTCTCTAGGAGACCTTAGCGAACAGGCAATCGTTGCCATGTGGACGTTTCAAACAACAATTGTCGCCCCTATTGTTGAAGTGTTTGCTCGGTGGACTCTCGGTAACATTTCGAATCTTGTTGAAACTCAAGATTATGAGGTATCTTTGCCGCCAGATGGAGATGGCCCACATGCGAGCCGCCTAGAAATCGAACTGAGTGCAACTGAACGCATGCGCATCTTGAGAGGAATGTACCGTTTCCAGCTGTACTGTCATCTTTTTGGAGCCCGGTGCCGAGGCAAACCAAGGTTTGGCTATCCATACATAGAGTTAATCGATGTGATCGGACTTGTCCATGACTTATTCGAACCGTGGGAATTTGAAGAGTTTGTGTGTATCCAATGGTACGCTCGGATGAAATGAGAGCATATTTGCACAACATTTGGCGACGAGATAAATGAGACAAGCCCTCTTTTTGAAGAGGTGAGTCCTCCACCTCCGTGGGGAAAACGGCTAAGTGCGAGTGGTAGGTTAATAGTTCAATCTCTATTCCCCATTTTGCGTACATGTATGCATCTAACAATCACTGGTTCAGGCGTGGTAGAACATGTCATCAGTGGTACTGCCTCTCGAGGCCTACGACCCTTACATGCGATTTTATTTGTTGGAGGTGATCACGCACACCGCATCAAACTTATGCACGAAGTATTGGCATGGCCAACAGAAGAATATATCGATTTTAGCCATGTGACGCCGTATTGGCAATTCAGCCATCGAAAAACCAACCGCTCGGAGCGCGATTGGAAGGAGTTTAGGCGCGAACCTCTTCCATTTAACGGAGATGGTGAATCGGACCAATCCAACCTTCGGCCACCTGCAGCCTGGGTGATGCTTTGGGAGGGAAAGTACTCAAACATACGCTTTTTTGACAACGACTTATTGGATTGGGGGTACGTGATGTGGGACAGGGATCGAATAGATTCTACTGGAGCTGAAAAAATCACCTTCAGTGAACGCCTCGAGTCCCTGCCATTGGGAAATTTGGATTACAGCAGCTCTGAAGAGGAAGAGGAAGAAGACGACTATATAGAACCGTATTATTACTCTGATGAGTTAGAAGATGACGAAAGTGCGAGCTTGGAGACGGAAAGTTAGGGGGAAGAGGTTCGCCGGACTAGAGAGATACCGGTAGCATTGGGCCTGGAAAGAGATATATGCATGTAGCTAGCTGTGTTTGCTAAGACGGGAGGATATTTCTGGCTACCTTGATCAGCATCGTTAGCATTACGAGGTGAGCATGATCGATGTGCAGCTTCACTCACACACATAATACTGAGCACTATTGACACGCATTCCACAACCCGTCAATAACGCATTGTGCCGTGACCGTCTTATGCGGAACGGGTCGGTGAGCCCGCGCCCTTTTTAAAGTTGTTTGCCATCTCTCGCTTTCAGCCTCAGTGGCGAGAATGGTGATGTCGATGAAACAATCCAATACGAGGATGGTCCCTGCTGTTTTACTTCCAAGTTAAGCGCAGATAGCTAGGGACGCTGACATTTTGAGAAAAGATACATTCCCTCCTTGTTCAACGAGTACCTCTACGAGCCACTGCCGAGGGTATCGCAGCGAGCATGCCGGCAACGTGGGACTGGTTGGTGCCATCGTTATTAAAATGTGATTGGAGGTCTGGATGTAGGCTTTGCAGCTGTTTACATACTCACACTACTTGAGCACCTATTTGTTGGCGTCGTGTGTAATACGACCAATCACTGTGTTATGTGACTAGTCTTTGACACGATCACCTGACCTTTCTTCTTATCTGCCATGTATTGTGTCTTTTACCATATACATTCATTGATCCAGATTGAGTAATGTGCCTATGCATGCTTGTTCAGTCGAAGAATCCCAAAAATCATCCCTTAATTTCCGCTAGGACTTTGTCCTTTGTTCCCAGCTATAAATATTTTGGTCAGCAGACTATTTATGATTTGAAGTGTTCAAGTAAGCTCACATATCTAGAAACAGCTTCCATAGAATGGAAAAGAGCAGTCCCTGAAGACCATTGCTCAAGATTCGCGTCGTCAGTCCGCGTCCAAGTAGTCCCGATACTCCGTCATCTCGAACCACCAGTCGCACAGCCTCTCCTGTAAAAATAGATTCAGTAAAATGATACAGCATAGAACATGACAAGTGAAAAACTGGGGATGTTTTACCGTAGGACACTTTGGTATCATTGACCTGCCGGTAGGTCTTTATCACTCTCAAGGAGTTAGACACTGAATCAGATATAACAGATGCGACGAATCCTATAAAGGCCAAACGCAGTAACCAAAGAAAGAGGTCGCTCTTTGGTGGTTCTTGGATGACTTCAGTCAACAGATTATACTGCGGTAGAGTGAGCAATTCCGTCATTAACATGCAAGAGAGATTACAGAGCTGAATCGTACCGTCGCAAACCAGGGATAATGGCCCACGAATGTTGCTCCTGCAGTAGCAAATGCTCCCCACCACAGAGTTCCAACTCCATGTTGCTTGATGCGTTGTCGAAGCAGGGCAGTTCCGCTAGGGCCTTGTGCCTGGAGGGTAGTCTTGAGGGTGTCAACAGGCGTAAGGATCATGCGAAACCCGGCAGCGCTTAGCATTAGATATTCTTAGTAATTTACATCTTGTCGAACGTTATGAATGGAAGCATACCAAAGAGAAGCAAAAACAGTCTTTCCAAGCGAAGGCAGGTCTTTCAGGTACGAGTTGGACTGTAGTAAGGCTAGAATTCCAGCATTGGCAGCTGTGTCGCCAAACCTCGCCACAGGTCCTATATTTTCACGCGTCCAAAATTAGTTACCCTGGGTAAATAACAACAAGAAATCATAAGGAACCTTACCTTGTATAAGTGCGGCTCCGAGTCCCGAATAGTATCTGCCGAATCCTCCATCAGCGTAGAGGATTTGTGTGGCACTCTTGAAGGAGGTTCCGAAGCGGTACTGATAGTTCATAATAGTCCGAAGAGGCTACAAAAAAACCAAGAAATTTAGTCGCAGCTCGGCTTCGAGTATGACAAAGGAAATGATATAGTGGGCAAGCGAGGTTGTACCATTAGAAGCAGGACTTGCAGAACCATGGCAGCCGCGCCGCTCAAGCCGCCTCCAAGCGCTTTCTTGAGCGCTTGCTCCAAGTCAAACTGAGAAGCTTTGGTCAGATACAAGGCGATGTTGCCACCAAATACGCGTCCGTGATACTAACGTTGATATCGCCATCGGCCTCAATCCAGCCCTTGATAAACACGGCAAGGACAAGGGCGGCAAGAATAGCCCAGAAGGCCCTCCATAGGTACCAGCTAGTCGGCTTCTTGTCGTTTTCTTGCGGTTCCAGTCGGGGCTGTTCCGATTGCTCTCCTACTAGGAGCGGCGTGTTTTCATCATGCCTTGACTGGGTCTCGACATCGTCTTCACGGGCCATGGCGTTGGCTTGCGTACCGTCGCACGAGCAATAAAACAACGACGAACTAATGCCGGGAATTGAAGGTTTCACAGATACCTGCGGCTCTCAAAACGATCGGAATATCACCAAGGGCTTGGCTATCTCATACGGCAGATACATGAAAGATTGGTGTCAGCAAGGGAAGAGCCAATATGTAGCGAATCATAATGCATCGCTGGATTGGTCATCACGGGTGATGCAAGGGCGATTGAGAATTGCGAAATCATGGTCAGCGCCTACATGAGATACGTGCACAGCCAAGTCAGCCCCGGGAATAATTGGGCATTTGCTCTCCAAACCCGGTGTGTCGTTGCGGCTCTGGTTTGGCACACGTGGGCAATATTTTGGGTTCAAATTGTTCTCCTGTCATGGCTGGCTGTGCCCTTTGGGTAGAATATCAAGCTCTGCCCTGGTCTTATGAAGAGTGCGAAGGATTGCTTCAAAGAAGGCGTCCGCCGTGCATGTGACGCCCCGTACGGCCATGCTTGTGTGCGTAGCGATATTGAAATGAACTCAACCACGACTTCAAAACAATAAATTCCTATTACCGTTACAATCCGTCATTTTCCTATCTCACATACATCAGACAAGCGTACTCGTATCACTTCACAAATTATATAGGTAGTATTATGAACCCTCCACCGTTAGAGGTGGAACGCAAGAGGGGAACCGGCATCTGCCCCATTGTCGCCTGCATTAAGCAAGTCCCAGAATTAGCATTGAGCTAGCAACAGGTACATATAGTGTACTGTATGCTTCATTCATGCTTCCCATTTTTAGAGTCGTATTGCGGAGAAATTTTTAAGTTCACACGATGATCGAGGCTCGGGACATTACTCGATTGAGACTGCATGAAACCCTTGTCAGGTACCCCAGGGCAAATGTGTGTCAATACAGTACGGCCTTGAACGGATCGATGAGACAGATGCTCCATCCCAACGTAATGAAGGAATATCAGATGTCTTGGAATTTGAGGGTCATCAGATACATAGATTAGCCAAGATGCCTGAATTCGAAGATGTGAGGAGGTTAGTCTTCTTGAGGGCTTTGGAACGTCTACACAACTCAGACTCTATGTTAGATATCTATCCGTCGTTATGGAGCGATACTCCGTACTTGATCTGCAACCACCGATGGAGATGTTATATTTAAAGCTGAATTGTATTCGCAAGAATTGCTTGCAAAAGAGGGCCACCTAGATAATATATACCAGAAGAGCAGATTGATTGGCGCTGGGAATATACATCAGTCCTTGTCACAGTCACTTTACCTCATGCAAATGGGCTTAGTGGGGCACGAGTAGGTAAATGCAATACTAACAGCGAGCATGAAGATGAGTCAAAAACACAAGTTCCGTAAAGTAACCATTGACTCATCTCTCTTTCTGATTGGAATTGCAATGGTTCTTCAACTTCAACCGCAGTTCAGAACTCTGGCTTCGGCACACACAGCTTCCACCAAGTCTCGCGGTCGCGGCCTCCAAGAAACATAAAAAAATTTCCACCTCCAATTACACAATGCTCGCTTCCATATCTGCGTCGAGATGGATGTATTGCATTACTACATGTACATTACATAGCTCATGTTGTTGTCGTTGGACAGAAAGAGAAACTCACATTATCAAGCCTGTTGTCGATTTAAAAGATCGCCTTTTTCTACGGGAAAACTATATTTTGACACCGTAAGTATGACTGGCCGGACTTACAATTGCAGATACGATAAGAGAGCGAGTCATCCGAGGGTTGCTAGCATCCTGTGAAGCGATGGAATGCGCTACACGCGGATAATATCATGGAACACAGCTTTGCTTACCTCGAATTTCAGTGTGATTGGGGAAAATTACTCCGAGTTTACAACTAAGGGTGGAGTCGAACGGGTAGAACGGCTGCAGTAGCATGTCAAGGGGTGGAGCGGAGAATACGCCGAAGCGTATCCTACAGATTTTGGCGCTTTTAGTACAAGTATGGAGATAAGATGAGTTCCGTGTTAAGGGGGGACTAAAATTACGCGAATTTTTACAACAATCGGCATATAACATTATTACTACATACATAATTTCACCCTTATAACAGCAATAACGCTAATATTATAACTTTTTCTAAGTTATTTAAATTAATAATTTCAGCAGATTTAAACTTAGCTAATGTCTTTTTCTTTCTATAGTAAAATAGCCTATTAAGCTAAAGTTTATTTTTATTATTATAATATTTTAAAAAAGACTTAGGTTAAAGAAGCTATTACTTTTACCTAATGGTAAAAGGAATACTATAGTATTAACTTTTTATATAACGATATTTTTAAAACCTGCTAAGTTAATAAAACCTATAGCTATATAATTATTAAATTATTTAATAAAACCTTTTATAATATATATAAAGAAACTTATAGCTAGAAGAAGATCTTTATAAATAAAAACCTAAATAAAATTAAAAATCTATTTTAGTTAAAAAGCTTTAAAGTTTATTATTTAACTTATAGCGAGTTTCTTCTAGCAGTTAGAATAAATAAATAAATTTACTAGTATATGATTTAATATACCTTAGGTATAAGGTTATAGTATAAGTATATTACTTACCTTAGGGCCTATGTTTTTTTTATTACGCTAAGTAATAAATAAAATTTACCTATAAGTCTTTTAAAATATAGCTAATAAAAGAAAACTATTATAATATTTTTTATTTTAATAAATAATATACGTTTTACAGTAATAACTACTAGGTTCTGATTTTTAGGAAGCTAAATAAAAAATACTACTTTAACTATTTTTATAAATAGCTAAGCCTATAGCTTAAGACTAAAAAACGTTTTAATACTTACTTTTAAGGTATTATTAGCTATAATTTTAAAAGTAATTTTATAAATATTATATTTTATTAAATAATAATAAAAAGATAACTATTACTTACTATAAGACTATAAGGATGCTACAGGGTAGCTAGTCTTATCGCTGGTCTAGTAATCAAGGTAAAAAGGTGTAATAAGGTGGAATTAGCTTGTAATAGCTTGTTATTGTTGTAGATGCTTGTGATTACTAGTACAGGAAAACTCAGGAAA